>OX638360.1:538034-695597 GCA_951812935.1 Hermaeophaga mercurialis | reverse complement strand
ATCGCTTCTAATGGCCTCCATCAATTTTATTTTAATTTCATCATTGGGATATATATGTTTGATTTTCAAATCAATGGTTTCGATCTTAATTGTTGCAGAAGTGTTTGTTGTACCAGTAGAAGTAGTTTTTTCTTTAATCATAAGACAATCACTATCATCGCGAGCGCGAACCAATCGAATTGTTTGCCTTCCACAAGTGATCATTGGGTAATCGTTGAATATGTTGAAAATATGCTTGAGCGGCATTAAAAAACTAAACGATTTTGTGGAAGCGTCCATAGGAGGGTTGGAAGTACCATTCCAACCAGCGATAGCCATGTGATTTGTATCTAATGCGCTGTAGTTGAGAAGAGCTCGTACAGCGCTCACTACTCCAGGATCACGAACCGTTTCAATCTCTCTTGCACTCTCGCTGTACGTGCATGAGTCAAAGAGAAAGGCACAAAAGTTGGGTACCAGAGAAACATCTCCTCCTCCTGTTACCTCCAATTTTCCCTTGATTTCGAGCAATGACTCGTTCATGGCAAAAAATGAATCCACTTGATTGACAACAAATTCCACCACATCATTGTTGTTGAAGGATTTGATGAACGGTGAGCACGTTCGATATTCCATCCTTCTAATAGACTCATCATAACGGGGTTGTTGGTAGAGGTTAAAACTCGGATCAATGCTTTCAGTACGTGAACGTTTACCGTAGTCCCCCATTTGTACGTTTTGACGATTTACCATATTTTTTTATGGTTAATCCAAGCGATTGAAGAAACAATTTATTTGCAGGCGTTAGCTCTCGTTGACTCGGAGGAGGTCTAGCAGCGAATGGTGTTATTGAACTGACCGCGTTGTTCTTATAATCTATCACCAAACCCATTTATTATCGTCTTACTAACTCTAGATGAAGGACACTTTGTTCTCCTCGAAAATTTATGGGCTTAAAGTTTTGGTCTACAGCCAGCACTGTGATGTTGCTAATTTCCCCGGTATTCGTAACAGGTAGATATATTGGGTTATTAGGTCTTTCCACAATTGCGTAGCCGGCGTCAACTGTAATCGGAAATTCAAAGATGGTGTGGACAGGCCTGTTTCCGTAGAAGGCACCTTCGGTAATGTTGGACTCAAAGCGAATGTTTGATACTTTTATAATGTTGACGGGGAGATCTGAAGAGTGTACAACACCGGGGGCCAGTACCTTGTTGGAAAATCCCAAAATCTGCCCAAGACTATTGGGGTGATTCTCAAAAGTAATTGCGTGACGTTTGCTGTATATTTCACACTTGAGGGTGTTGTTGTTTGGCTTCAACGAAAATAGTGTATCACCCGTATTTGGAGCAATAGAATTTTGAATTAGCTTCTCAATGTCAGTTATTTCGTAGCAACCGGTAGGAATCGCGACTTCTCTCAACTTTCCTCTATCGTTGTTTTCGTAGTAGAAAAATTTCTCACCGTCAATATTGGGTATCGAGTTGTATGAGTGAAAGCCAAGTACTGCTAGGAAATATCTCTTTTCAGAATCGAGCACAATTGGGGTCGGAGGCGTGAACGAAAACACGTGAGTGTGACTCGTTAGCGTCAAAAGCAAAGACATGACTAATGCATATCAATGGGAGGTAGTACTTAAATAAAAAAAACTGCTTCAAAAAAATAAATTTATTTATAAGTAATTCCACAAAATAAACATGTTGGTATCTCATAACCGCAAACATCACTCCATCGATGAAAATCATAATTTTGACATGGTAAAAATTGTGTTAGTTCTTTTCGGTATTTCTGGGGAATTTCTCGCCAAACCTCGTAGGTAATGTTCTTCATCAAGAGTTTAATGACGTCTCTCATTTCATTAAACTCCTGATGTTGCTCCATCATATAGGAATTGTAGACAGAGGTGTCCGCAGTTGATTTGTTGATAGTTTTGATATTGGTCGTTGTTGTAATAGATGCGAACATTCTTCCCCACATAGTTCACGAGTTCTTTCGGTGGCTTCAAGTCACCAAATGAATCAAAATATTCAACAACATTGTTTATCTTTCTATATGCTACCCAATGAGTCCCCGGATTATTAGAGTCATCCAAATTTATGATAGCGCATTCGCGTTGCCGGGGCTGCTGATGTGGTAGAGAGTCGCGCATGAAAACCCCTCTAAAATGAGGAATTTTTAAACGTTTGACATATCGCAAAAGGTCCACATCATATAACGGTCTATTGGGTAGCTTTATTGGTAGTTTTTTTGTTTCTTCATATACAATCCAAAGCCTCCGCGAGCGTTCTTTTTCATATACAGACCGGATCCTTTTGCCCCAATAACTTCCATAGCTTTATTGTGACGTTGATCTTCTTCCAATTTCTTTTGCGCATTCTTAGCATCGATTACGGTTTTAGCTATTCCTGCTGCCCCACCACTAAGGGCTCCAAGTGCCGAAAGGCCCGCAAACAGAGGAATCAATGGTAGAAATCCTCCAGATTTTCCTTCAAAAGGTATCGTTCTGGGCAGTCGAATTCGCTTTTTACCACCAGCTTTCCTTACGGCGACTTTCGCGGCTCTCAAAGCTTGCGAGGCGGCCTTCTGTAGAGTTGTGGAAGGACTATTTTTCATAGCCTTTTTAACCTTGCTGATTACGTGATTTCTAAAGGAACTCTTCTTCTGCTGCCCCACCCCCATTCCAAGTTTACGTTTGATCTTCATGCCCCCGGTCACCGCCAAAGCAGCTGCTCTTTCTCCAAGCGTTGCGTCCTTTGATTTGACACGTGTCCAAGCTTTGTTTTCGAGTATTTGATCTGCCTTATGTCGATCGTTCAAGGACTTGTGTTGAGCGTATGCAATGTCGTGCTCCTTACAGGCAGCGTCTAAGGGATTAATGCCCGAATCACCGCGTGCTAAGCGTTTTTGTAGCTTTGTGCCCGGACCACAGTATTGGTAGGTCGGAATGTGGAGCTCAAAGGGCAGATTGTTTATGAGCGAATTTAAGACACCTTTACCTAAGTAAAGACTCATTTGAACTGATGACATATCATCACGTTATATATATTTATATACACAACAACTTGCTCCTCAAGCTTGTCACACACACACACACACACACACACACACGTAAACGTGACGTAAACGTCGAAAAACGTCTCGCACGTCACGTAAACGTCGCGTAAACGTCACGCACGTCGAGTAAACGTCACGCACATCACGTAAAACGTCTCGCACGTCACACACGTCACGTTTTACGTCACACACGCAAACATGGTGGCGACGGTGATGGTGACGTATCATCACGTTATATATTTATACACAACGACTTGACTAAAAATGTCATACAATGAAGGTCATTCAACAGAAACAAACGCTTCCGATTGAAAACTTGGACTTTACCTCCAAGCATGAGAAAAGTAAACATGGCGAGTTATTACCAAACTCGTTTCGTGCAATGATATGTGGACCGAGTGGGTGTGGTAAAACAAACGTAATGCTGTCATTACTGTTTCATCCGAATGGCGCGAAATTTAAAAACGTTTACGTTTACTCCAAATCTTTGTATCAACCGAAATACGAGTTGCTTCAAGAGGTACTAAGTAAGACGAAAGGAGTAGGCTATTTCCCGTTCAAAGATAATGAGGAAATAATAAGTCCCGCTGAAGCTAAATCAAATTCCATATTCTTATTTGACGATGTAGCTTGTGATGGGCAACAGAAAATTCGGGAATATTACTCAATGGGCCGTCATAAGGATATTGATGCTGCTTATCTATGTCAAACGTACTCAAAAATACCCAAACAACTGATTCGAGACAATTGTAATTTAATTGTACTCTTCAAGCAGGATGAAATAAACCTGAGACACGTATTCGATGAGCATGTGTCACCTGACATGAGTTTTGATCGCTTTAAAAAACTCTGTTCTGAATGTTGGAGCGATCAATATGGTTCTATTGTTGTTGTAAAAGATTTTGCTCTCAACAATGGAAGGTATCGTAAAGGATTCGACTTGTATATAAAAATGTAATTCCATGTGGTGTATGATTAATATGCAGCAAGATGTTAAACCAGCAGGATGTTCGTAAACGTAAAGTTCTACAACTCTCACGTGATATACGTCGAAAATATCTAGCTCTCAAGTTGGGTAGATCTGAGCAGGATCGGACATTAAATACATTATTTAAACCCCTAATAAAACCTCTAAAAGAAATTGTTACAACGTCTCATGAATCTGCACAAGTTTTAAAAAATATAAAGAAAGAAGAAGAATCCAAAGAGGAAGAACCCGAAGTAGAAGAACCATTAAAAACAGAATATACAAGCCATCCCACTAATTTTATTCCGATGGAAGATGTAGCTCAGACTGGGGGTGATGATGATGAGAGTGTATATTCCAACGCTTCAGAGCCGGCCTCAGAACATATTTCGGATGAGGTCTTCAGAGAGTATCTGGAGCAATATCCCGAAATATCACATAAGTATATGCTTGATTACTGGAATAAGAGTCCAAATATAGACCTAGTTTACGGTCCAGTTTACGATTCGACTCACTCTAAATGGCTTCTCGGAGGGAAAAATATTGATTTTGATCGGAATACTGGAGCTATTATAACAGAGGGGGGGTATGTTAAAGGGACACCTGGTCTCTACCAACTGATATTTTATGATGAGCCTGAAGATTATACCGATGATGATAAATTGACATACAAGACGATTTTAAATTTAACTAACGCTCACAGAAACACAGCTGGACGTCTAAAAGGTACATCGAGATCAAAATATCTAGATATTATTAAACCTATGTTTCCTCCTCCACCGAGAAAGCCATCGAAATCGACTAGCAGTATATCGAGATCTGGAGTTGGACTTGCAATGGTCTACAATGAGAACCCTATTGATTACGTGTACTGGGACGATGTCAATGAACTTGTGGAACGGCTTAAACTGTTAGTAGCTTCCAAACACGCTGGAAATACATCACACAACAACGAAATAGTTGCAATCATCAATGAGCTAAGAGAAGCCAACGTTATATACTAATGTAACACATCGTTTTAATGTTATTTGCAAGATGAGTCTCGACAAATTCGGACGTCGGTCGACGACGATGTCAAATAGACCTCCTCAATCTCTGCTCCGTAATACGTTATTAAAGTTTCCACAAACGGCTGAAGGTAACGTCGATATTGGCAATGTGAGGATAAGCAATGTGTTACCACCTTCAGCTAGTTCTGATGCTGCCAGTAAAGAATACGTTGACTCTCAGTTAAATATAAGAGTTGATAATTTGTTTAACCAATATAAAAACGCACTTGTAGCTTTACAAGCTAAAACTGAGGAAATTGATGCGTTCGTAACTAAGGATCCTCCTGTATATGCTGGGGATATTGCAACAAAAAAATATGTAGATACCAGCATTGTAACTGCTAAACAGCATCTACGGGGTGATATAAAAAACGCTCAAACTAGCGTTGAAAATCAATTGGCGAATAATGTGAAAGTTTTAGATAAAAAACTAATGGGAACTAATTTAAAAATAGATATACCTAAAGAAATTGCTAGTGTGATAGGCACCCAGTTTGCTGAAATCGAGCGAAAAATAACTGTTGATGAAGGTATTGTGAAAGATTTGGTTAAAGCTCACCAAGAAACGGCCGAGTTAACAAATAATTTGAAAAAAGAAATGACTGCTAATGATTTTATTTTGAGAGATTTAATTAAAGCTAACCACGAAACCGCCGAGTTAACAAAGAATTTGGAAAGAGAACTAAACCAATTTCGTAATACTGCTACAGTATCATCACATATTTGAACTGAGGCTGGATATAAAAAAAAGAATTGAAGCGAAATACTCCTTAAATACTTCAACACAGTTGCACTTGCTTTAGAGCTCTTCAAGATGTCTAAAGAAAAAATTCAAGTTGTTAATGAACTCCATGCTCCAGCACGTAGGAATTATCCGCGACGTAGAACAATCATTAAAGGTCTCGATAATTTATGGCAAATGGACTTGGCTGAAATGCGACCATATGCACACCAAAATAAAGGTTACAAAATGATTATGGTTGTTATTGATTGTTTCTCAAAGTACGTGTGGACGATGCCTCTAAAGACAAAGACTGGAGTTGAAATTACCAAAGCTTTCTCCAACATATTAAAACACAGCCGACGACATCCTAAAAATCTTCAAACCGATCAAGGCACAGAGTTTTTCAATACAAATTTCCAAAAATTAATGACGCAATGCAACATTAATCATTACAATACGTTTAGCGTTAAAAAGGCTGCGATAGCTGAGAGATGTATTAGAACTTTAAAGACAAAACTATACAAGTACTTTAGTTTGCAAGGCACCTACCGATGGATCGACATTTTACCGAAAATTGTGGAAGAGTACAATAACACGAAACATTCGAAAATACGATGTAAGCCTTCGGAGGTCAACAAGTCAAACGAGAAGGAAATTTCTCGAAAATTTTACTCACATTTGAAGATTGCTGGACCACGTAAACTTAACGTTGGCGACATTGTGCGCTTAAGCAAAGCCAAGCATATTTTTCAAAAGGGATACACTCCTAATTGGAGTACCGAGCTCTTTAAAATTACTAAAGTCAAAATAACCAATCCCGTAACTTATCTGCTTGAAGACATGTTGAGTACACCAATCAATGGGGCTTTCTACGAGGAGGAATTGCAAAAGACGAAAGCACCCGATGTCTACCTCGTAGAAAAGGTGCTTAGAAGAAAGGGGAAGAAGGTGTACGTGAAATGGTTGGGTCTTGATAACAAGCATAACAGTTGGATTGAAAACACTGATTTTGTATAGAATCTTATGGAAAATACGAACAAATTTAGCAATTCAAGGGGCCTTTTTTGAATAACCTTCAAATTTATCATTTCCCTCATAGTGGGGGTATATAAATACAAGTGTGTGAACCTACATTTTATTCAGTCGTGTGCACCTGTGTAATTTAAATCAACATGAGTAGTCAAGATAGTGGTTATAGTTCTTGTGAAATTGTTTTCGAAAGTGACTCAGCATCGTCGTCGTCGTCGTCACCGTCACCGTCGCCAACACCTTCTTCACCTTGTGCAGTGTCGCTTAATGATTATGCTATCGACCAAGCTTTAATTTCATACGAGTATGCTGCTAAATTGGAGCGATACCATCTGCTGGAAACGAACTTTTCCCTGAGAAGTTATACACTTTTGTGTGGAATAAGTCCAACGAGAACCTTTAATCCCGCAATAACGCTAACACCTTTACTTCGACCTGGAAGAATTTCGTTTGGTACATTTGAGTGGACGACTTTTATTGAACTGCTGCGTCAGAGATACGATGACTTTTTTCACGAGAATCTATCATCACCTCCTGACGAATACGATCCTGTAGTTTTCCCTTGTGGAGACTTTTGTAAAGTCACTCAATTAGTGTATGACGATACCAAGTTTCTACTTGTAAACAAACACGGAGTCGAGTTCTATCTGGACGAGAATGATGTTTCCGACATCCTTGAAGCAAATTACAATTTGGTGAAGAACTACATTTCGTTGCTGGAAGACTTGAACTTTAATACATTTTACTGTAATTTAATAGATTCTACACGAGCTTATTTTAGTGCTAATTTCAATAGTATTTGTGACGATATTAGTAGATTTAATACTTTAATTTTAATTTGTGCTGTTATGCCAAATTGTTTAGAAAAAAATGCTCTACAAGAGTACATGTATTACTATAAAGATGATGTTATTAATGATATATATAATCATTGTTCAAATTAAAAAAATGTATCAAGTTTATTTAAATAAAACACTTCTTTCTTATATTTTATTTTTTATTACCCAAGCAAACATAAAAAACTACAAGCCATACAATAACTAAACATACATAAAACAATACATAAAAACTATAAATAATTCATTAGGCACACATAGTTCAGTCTGAAAATCGCACTCGTTTTATTTTCATGTAATTCATATCGAAACCAAGCACAATATTTCTGCATATTCAATAAATATTTCAAAATTATGGCAAGCTAATAATCAGTAATCACATCTAAAAAAAGGAAAAATTAACATTTATACCCCCACGGAAGGGTGTCATGCGATTGGGGAAGTAATTGACGTTTATCGTCATAGGGGCTAAGTCCAATTTTAGTCTGACTTATGCTGAAAACATTGTGTAAATAAGATCGAATGGTATGTTGAGTAATATATTTTTTAGTATAATTTTGTAAACAATTTAGATAATCGTCAAATGTAATTTTATTTTTGACCACATTGAATTTAACCCCCTTTGATTTCTTCACAACTTTACCGTCTTGAACTTTATAGCTGTACATTTTCGAGCGCAAGCCTACAAAATGTGTCATGATTTTACCGTTACATTCATCCTTCATTAAGCCTGGTATTTTTTTGTTAACTAAAGGAATCATGTATACGTTATTGGAGGGGTAATTTTTCTAAATGATCTCCAATAAGACTTTTGTAAACGTCATCGCAATTTAATTCATAAATAAAACTATCGGTGTCTGTATACATTAATTTTAAATTTTCCACCCCCATAGTTGGTAACATGAAATTATAGTGAAAATCATACATACAGGTTTTAGAAATGTCCAGAATAGCCATACCGATATACAGGGGTTTGTTGAAGAGTAGTTCAGCCTTCTTTAATTCGATAGCCATAAGTTTGTCGTCAAAAACTCTTCGACTATGAAATCGGGGGCTGGCTATCAAATTTTTTGCACCGTAACGACCCTCGTAAGAAGTAAGTAATTTCACTACCCTATGGAGTCTGATGTTTTCCATAGTCTTACCGAATACGGCATTATTAGCGAGTTTAAATTGATTTTTCTTAAAATTACTTGTGGCCACAGTCCTTAAGCGAGTATTCAGCTCGATATAGGACTGCAGCCAAGCCGATTGTTTGAATTTTAGTACTTTGTGGATTTTTGTTAATTTTAAGCCGTGTTCGAGGGCTTGTTTTAAATTACGGTAATGCAGAGTGTATTGTTTTTTCGGGTAAAGGGTGGTCATTAATTTGGACAATTTGGAACCACCGGGAGGTTTACGGTGTTCTGGACAAAATGGGAAATCTTTGTGCTCGTCATGTAAACTTTCGGGATACTCTAAATCAACTTGTAAAATATATCCGACGGGTGAATCGTCGGGAATCTGAGTAATGTCGATGTTTGTATTGGGCTCCCATTCAAACCCCCCGTAGGGGAGGAACTGTGACATTGCCCACCCATATAAATTGTTTACGTCAAAGTACATAAGGTACTTGGACGGCTTAGAAGAATCATATTCAGGCATGTATTTATTGTTGGCTTCAGAATATCGATTTGAACAAACAGATATTCCTCCACGTATTGATGCCTCAACAAACAACAACATGTCTACATCTTTTAAAATTTGTAATTTACATTTCGTGTACTTGAGCATGCAATCCCAAGTATATCCGGGCATAGTATAGTACCATGCCGGATCTAGTTGGTAAGTTTCCAGAGCAGTTGTTCGAAAGTTTTCCATAACGTCACAAAGAAGGAGAATGTCGGTTCGCATATACAAATCTGCATATTCACCTAAATTTTGAATTTGGAAAGCTTGCCAAACGTTTTGCGCATGAGTGTAATCATCCTCGGAAATATGACAATCATTTAATTTGTTGTAAAAACTCTCAATTGCTGGAAGACTAGTGGTATCATTTAGCTTATCAATACTATCAATGTAATCGTATGGAAAAACACCTTTCCTCGTCAACAGTTTGAACATTTCATTATTCAAGTTACCAAATTCCCTTTTTAATGTAACCAACTCCTCTATTTTTAATGTAGACACCAACTCATCGAGACTGGTACCCAAAAATCTAAAGGAGTCTATATAGCGAAATTTAATTTTAGTTTCTGGTTCATACTGTGTAAAAGAAATGTATTTTTCCATGTTCACAGGTAGTACACTCAAAGGTCCACGTTTCGCAAGATCTCTAATAATAAAATGGCTGTCGTATCCGCTAAGATTATGGAAAACTATGGGCACTACAAATAGTTTTTTGAAGTTCAGATTGCACGATTGATGTGCGAACCCTCTAAATAATCCCGTAAAATGATCATGGTCTTTAACGATAATGTCTTTTTCTTTAAACTTATTGTCGCAAATGTGACAGCAGACACCGTTTGCGACAGTAGGCATACAAATAGGAACAATATTTAATAATTTAGATTCAATAAATTTCGCGACATCTAACATTTGATTCGCAAACCAGTCCATGCAATCTTCCCCCCTATAACTATTGTAGTATGAAATCTGATTATCGTAGCTGCATTTTAAGTAGAAGCCTGCACTAAATGTTTTGTGATGCTGATACTTGGTCGTTGTATGAGATATCTTTTTATCACACTTTTCTAAAATTGACTCGAAATCGGCATACACAACAAAAGGACATTTCTGTTTGTATACATGATTTTTAAATTCAACGTTATCATATGATGGGAAAGAAATTTTACAATCATTGGCATTTATACACAAAATTTCGTGGTCCGTTAGTTTTTTTTCGCTTTGAAAATAATTTAAACACCTATCACAAATAAATTTTTTAGGTGTACTCTTGCTAAGTTGACTTGAAACTAACCTAGATAAATTTTTAATCCAACAATAATGGTATTTAATGATGTTGGTAGTAGTGTCCTCATTGTTGACGGGAGGAGCCTCGTAGTCGTTTAATTTTGGAAAATATTCATCTTGAATTAAAAGTAAATTTACATGACGCGGCAGTTTATTTTTAGTTAAACGTGCAGGTACCACTACGTAAAATGACCTTTCATTAGTTTTATTTAATTCTAAAGCGTAAACGTTTACAGAGATATCATTCAACTTTTCAAATTTCGATATTTGTGTTAGTTTCATAGGCAATTCTAAACCATCTGTATTCAAAACTGTACTATAGTGAGGATAAGTATATGTATATTGAGAGTTATTTTTAGCAGGAAACAAAAAACTCGTTACGGCCCAGTAAAAACACGCTTGGTCTGCATTTTGGACGTTTATGCAAGCCTTTTTCACAAATATTTCTTTTGGTAGTGGAATGAAGGATGAACCGTTCCCAATTTCAAATTTATTAATAGCTACTTCTAATAGATTTATTTTTGACAACGCCCACCCACTGTCTTTTTCTTGAAATTCCGAAAGTTTATTTAAAATAAAATCTACAACACTTTTATACTCTTGAGCTAAATCCGTCCCCAAATCAACAACGAAATTTGGGGATCCAAAGTATTTAATGTCAATTACTTCCCCACCATCGCTATCATTTTTCAAAAAATCGCCACAAAATGTAACATTTACTTTTAGCGACGGTGTATCATTTAAAATTTTACAAATTTTTGATTTAAATACATTGTAAGCGGCCTGCAAAAAATCTTTTATCTCTTTGTGTTTTAAATTTATAATGACCCCAGTTCTAATTCGATTATTAAAAATCGCGTTTACGTCTTCCCATTTAACGCCCCCTTTAGTACCACGCCCCTCTCTAGTACCTCCTCCTACTACATGGGGAGGTGTTAATTTTATGATACACCGCAACCTTTTTAACTGCCCCATTTTGGTATAAATTTTTCTTTTTTGCCCTACCGTGAAATTACATTTTTTTATCGCTAAAGAACATTTCCTAAGGTGATTATTAATTAGTGATAGCCATTTGTTTTTATCTGAATATGTAGAAATATTGTGCTGAGTTTTAAGAATTTCTTCAATTTTTTGAAAAGCGAGTGCGAAATTCATGATGGTTCTAACCTAATTTTTCACTATTTTAAAAAGGGTCCTTGGAGCGCAACTCTTGGATATCTCGTGCAGGTCAATAAAAATTAAACTGAAGCCCCCCTTTGTTTAGATCGTCAATGTGATTCTTGTAGATTGTAGTAGACCTTTTGGGCAGAAAGGTGACGTTCTCCTCTAATTCTAAGAATGGATTCCCCCAAATTTGGAACGTAGGATTGCAGGTCCTTTAACTTAATTATCGGGTTGATTTCAGTATCTGTAGATGAGGTAAATTGGTTTAATTTTTCGAGAAAAACAAAAAAATTTTGGAAAAAAATTTTGGAAAAATAATTTTGAAAAAAATTTTGGAAAAATAATTTTGAAAAAAATTTTGGAAAAAAATTTTGGAAAAATAATTTTGAAAAAAAATTTTGGAAAAAAAAATTTTGGGAAAAAATTTTTGGAAAAAAATTTTGGAAAAATAATTTTGGAAAAATAATTTTGGAAAAAAAATTTTGGAAAAATAATTTTGGAAAAATAATTTAGGAAAATTTTGGAAAAAAAATTTTGGAAAAATAATTTAGGAAAATTTTGGAAAAAAAATTTTGGAAAAAAATTTTTGGAAAAAAAATTTTGGAAAAATAATTTTGAAAAAAATTTTTGGAAAAATAATTTTGGAAAAATAATTTTGGAAAAAAAATTTTGGAAAAATAATTTTGGAAAAAAATTTTGGAAAAATAATTTTGGAAAATTTTGGAAAATTTTTTCTTTAAAGGTACTTACAATAAAAACAATTGGAAACTGTTCACTGAACACTAACTGGTAGCACAATAAAATAACAACTGGAAACTGCTCGCTGAATACTAACTGACACTGGTGAAGCGACTTTCACGACTGGATTGTTGGTTGATGTGCTTCGACTTTTATAGCTAAATTCGTTTCATGCAAATGTGGCTTTATCAAGGATATGCATTTTTTATTATAATTAACTTGCAAATTGTATATATTTAATTTTAATTGGTTGTTTACGTGGAACGCAATAATTGCATATATT
The DNA here is from genome assembly GCA_951812935.1 of Hermaeophaga mercurialis. Classification (NCBI taxonomy): domain Eukaryota; kingdom Metazoa; phylum Arthropoda; class Insecta; order Coleoptera; family Chrysomelidae; genus Hermaeophaga; species Hermaeophaga mercurialis. The sequence continues at coordinate 682,822 of OX638360.1, read as the reverse complement.
GAATTTTAATTAGTCGTTTAAATGAAGCATAAAATTACTTGCTTGCATTTTTTATAATAATTAACTTGCAAATTACATATATTGAATTTTAATTAGTCGTTTAAATGAAACGCAAAATAACAAATTTGCGTTCTTCATAAAACTAATTTTGATAATCTAAAATGCCTACTCCGTTATTGAGTAAGACAATGTTGTACTCTGGGCGATATAATAACTGAATAATTTAAAATTTGTTGAAATTGGTTTTTATTTGATTCTGGTTGAAAAATAATAGGTATAGTCACATTTGGTGTAGTCATTTATAGAAGCATTTAATTGTTTTAATAAATCTACGCCTATGAGTCCGTCGAAATTCTCACCAAATTTAAAAAGATAGAATTTATGGTTTTGTTTTACTCCATTAATTCTGAAACGAGGAATATTTAAAACCTCGTCGTGATAAGAAATATTGTGTGCAGTTTGTATATTAAATTTTTCTTTAAAGATATATTTTCTATAATACGTATATGCTAAATCGGGGTTTATTAAACTTTTAGTACTACCAGTATCCATTAAGAAACGGGCATTGATTTCAGGAATTATAATAAAGGGAAGATTTGCTTTCAGAACATTAACCTGTATTATCTCAGGTCGTTTTATGGCTATGGGAAAATATTACTTTGTTCTACTTTATTATCTTTGCAAACTGGCAAATTGTTATCAAGGTTGTCTCGTATTGCTTGTGGGTGTTGATACAGTTTTTGTTGAAAATGATTTTCAAATTGTATTTCATCGTTAATTTGTTGATTAAATAATTTGGCTGGGGTAAAGTTTGTTTTGGATTTTGATCTTAATGATGTATTACCTGAAGATGTATCCATGGGTTCAGGTTTTAGGTATTGATTTTGAGAGGGAGTTTGATTATGGAATTGACCAAAATTTCTATGTTGAAATGGGGATTTTGTATAATTACGGAAAAAAGGTTGTTCTTGTTGTTGTGGTGCAAAATTATTTGCAGGGTAACGATTATATCGATTATTAGTTGGATTCGGTGTCCTGAAAGATTATGGTGAATGAGAAGGTTGAATTCTGAAAAGATGTCTGACGTTGTGAAAAATTGGGCGTGACATTCTTAGATTAAAGTTTTTATTATAATTGTTATTTGTTTGAGAAGGATTTGGATTCTTTCTAGAAGGTGTATATCTAAAAGAAGGTTTAAATGAATTTTGTGTATTTAAATTATTTACACGGAGGGTAGAATATTGAAAATTTTCTTCTTCTATTACAAAACTCATTGCTTTTTCTAAGCTATCTGGGTTTCTTAATCTTATAGTAGTTTGAATGGTTATGGGTAAATCTGGAATAAAAGTTATTAATGATAAACCATCGTAACTATTTAGTCTAATAGTTTTTTCAGCAGCAGGTATTTTTAAGAATTTAATTTGGAAATTACTAAACTACGTGCATCTTGACAACGCCTACCGATATTATAAGGGGGTTCATTTTTAAATGGTCGTAAACTTATTAAATCTTGTACTAAACAATCAATGTCTCTTTGGTCACCAAAACTGATATTAAGAGCATCTTACTGATTGCCATGTCGTTAATTCTATTCTGGATCCTATTAACATTTTATCTCTACCAGTTAATTTACCGAGAATAGCTCTTAATAAAACACTATTTAAAGCATTATCAGTCGGACTTGCAAATGTATTAATTAGGCTTTCACAGTTACCTAGAAAAATTGTCAACGTATGAGGATTGCCCTCATATGCTGGAATTGAATCTAAATATAGAGTGGGTCACAGTACTCCCCTATATTTGGCATTATTTGTTAGATTTTAAGGAAATGCTGAAACACGTCGATTTTTGTTCTAAGGGGAACACATTTTTACGATACAGACATCTGCCATTTGTGAACCCCCTACCATGTGTGGCACGTCATTAGAAAGGAATTTACATGGAGTATTTAGACATATGATCATCCACGATTTTTTTTCGATATTTACTCCGTGTTTGCAAAAAAAAGTCTTAAATAATTTAAAGTGCAACACCTCTTAAAAATGAAACGCAACGCCTAGTTTTGCTAATGTTTAATTGTTTCTTTCACATCAAAAGTAAATCAAAACAAATTAGAAATTTGATACTAAGACAGTTTGTTTAACATTGCTGTTAGTTAATCAATTTTGGTATGTTTTTAATACTTCCAAAATAGTGTATTCTATTGCCGAACGAGTTGAAATTATTTCCATATTTTTTGAAAACGGGAAGTGTGCAAGAAGAACAGCGAATTTATTTAATCAGCTTCATTAAGACAAGCAACTTCATCACTCGTACGTAATAGAGCTAGTGAGAAAATTTCGTCAGTCAGGGTCAGTAGCTAGGTTCTACAACAAGTACAAGAAAATTGGCAAAAGAATCTAGTTTTTCTCGCACTACCGTTCGTAGGGTTTTGAAACATCATAAATTTCATCCCTACAAGATACATTTGGTGCAGGAAATAAATGAAGATGACCCAGACAGACGACTTACAGTTTTGTGAGATTATAACTGACAAAATAAATACTAATGCAAACTTTTTATTCAATATTTGTTTTTCGGATGAATGTTCCTTTTTTGTAAATGGTACCGTAAATCCACACAATTACCGTTACTGGGCTGACGAAAATCCTAGAGCATTCCATGAAACACATACCCAGCATCCTCTTAAATTAAATGTGTGGGCAGGAATTTATGGGGATCGTAAAATTTGAACGGAGAAACATATCTCGAATTATTAGAGGACACTATTGATCCAGCTCTCACAGATACAATCGGAAATGGTAATAGATACTCAGAAGATGATCTGTTTTTCCAACAATACGGCGCACCTCCACATTATAGTAGAGCTGAGAGGCAATATCTTAATGAACCATTTCCTAGGTAATGGATTGGAAGAAGAGGCTTTATTGAATGGCCTACAAGATCTCCCGATTTAACGCCACTGGATTTCTTTTTGTGGGGTTATTTAAAGAGCAAAATTTATAAAACCGAACCTGCATTGCTGGAAGAACTAAGACGACGAATAGTACATGAATGCAATCTAATAACCCCAGAAATGCTTCAAAGCGTTCGACGTAATTTCGAACAGCGACTCTACAATTGTATGGTAGCCGATGAACACCATTTTGAACATCGAATTCATTAATTCATTATTAATTTGAGTAAACTGTTTTATGGATCATAACTTCTAATTTAGTTAATGTCAGTTACATTACAATTAATTATCATATTGTTTTTGCAAAATTTGTTTTAACTTACTTTTGATATGAAAGAAACAATTAACACACTAGCAAAACATAGGCGTTACGTTTCATTTATAAGAGGTGTTGCACTTTAAATTATTTAAGACTTTTTTTTGCAAAAACGGTGTAAATATCGAAAAAAAATTGTGAATGATCTTATGCCTGAATACTCCATATAAGGTTCTTTCTAATGATTTGCCACACATGGTATATTCCCTATTTAAAATGTGGGGGTTGTGGAAGTGAAAGGGAGGAGGTTGACAAAAGGCAGATGTCTGTATCGTAAAAATGTGTCCCCCTTAGAACAAAAATCGACGACTTTCAGCATTTCCTTAAAATATAATGAATACTGCCAAATATCGGGGTGGACTGTTTTCTGTGGCCCACTCTGTATAATTTTAATAATTGATAGTTTGGTTGAGCCATTTCTGTATTAATTTTTGTGTTATCTAAAATAATTCTATTAAAAGTTTCAATTATTTCTTCAATAGTAACAATAATAAAATGATTATTCCAGTAGTACGCAAAAATTATAAAAATAAAGAGTAAAAGGATAAAAGTAAAAGTAAGTGCAAAATTAAAGTGACTTACAGCAAGATTCCCCAGTCCTATTTGCACTTTCATTCCGTCCTTGGCATCGATTGTTGTCAACATCGGTGTCCAGAATTTGGCGATTTAGTCTTCTTCCTGATTATTAGTTGGTTTGGGCGATGTATGTCCTCCACCAGCTGTATTTTTTTTTATGTTTTTCTTGAATACTTTGCTTGCGTGTTCTTCACCAGCTGTAGTTTTTTCTTAGTTTTTCTTGAATACTTTGCTTGCCTCGTGAATGATTAAAATCAACCGTTTTCCATCGAAGCAATCCTACTGACTGCGCCAGTTAATAGGTAAATGTAGAATCGCAAAGTATTTAAAAAAAAAGTTAAGAAATTTATTCAAAACGATCTTAACTCTTTGAACGTTGAATAAAATCTGTTTTTTAAAAGCGTAAAAACACTGGGTACACAAAACCAAAATAAGTAAAATAAGCGAAATGCAAAAATACAATTCGTATCATTTAAAAGATAAGCATATCAATTAACAAAGGCGACATTATATCCGATTATCTAACTCTTGTATTTTACCTACATATTTTACATCGACAAACAATGGTGTGCGTGGCATAATATTTTGTTTGTATTCTGTACAAGTCTCATGAGTAATAACCACGTATGACGGTTTTAGGTATATTCTACCTGTACTATAGGTTGCATAATCATTTTTTTTTGTGGATACAAATCTCAAATAATAAGAATATTTGACAATTCATATTTTTAGAAACAACTTACCTATACACTAAAGTCCAGGGATTAGAACAACAACGGGTAGAATTTTCTAATTGGTTTAATGGAAAATGTCGCAAGGATCGTAATTTTCCAAAATATGTTCTGAACAACGGATGAAGCGAAATTTAAGAGAGAGGGGATTTTCAACTCCGGAAATTGCCACGTTTGGGCTGATGAAAACCCACTTTGTATTCACCAACGAGGATTTCAAAGTAAATTTCTGATAAACATATAGGCAGGTATAGTAGGAAATTGTTTAATTGTGCCATATACTTTGCCAAATAAACTAAATGAAGCAATCTATTCACATTTTTAGAAGAAGTTCTTGCACTTTTAGAAGATGCGCCATTAAATATTAGAGGAAACATATGGTTTCAGAATGACGTAGCTTCTGTTCATCACCCGATCTAAACCCCATTGATTTCATTTTATGGGGACGTATGAAATTAAATGGTTAGTTTACGGCACCATTGTTGAAATGGAAGAAGAATTAATAGGAAGAATTCAGGAAGCTGCAGAAATTATTCAGTCTGATCCAACTTTTTTTAGTAGGGCATGTTTTTCAATGCAAAAACGGTGTAGGCAGTGCTCTCAAGTTAATGGTGAATACTTTGAAAATTTATTATGAGATTGGTTATTGCTTGTTTTATAATCACTACTAGCAATTGTGACCAACCTGACCCAGGTAACGTCATAATTTTCTATGATTCACATTTTATAAAGAAATTTAAATCATTTACATCCAAATCCTTTTTTTCTTAGGAAGAATTATTCCCACGAATTTCAGTATTCTTTTAGATGTTTATAAAACAAACTCGATTTCTAAACATTACATGTACCCCCAGACATCATAACCATAAAACGCATAAAAATTAATTTTAGTTTCATACGAAATTCTATTCCAGCCATAACAATCATAACTATAAAAATGACACGAATTTATTAGTAGATAATTAATGAGTCTGGCGACACTGTGGGAATATGCATCGTCGGTAATTAAAATCAGTATAAAAGGCCGAGCTCAAAAAGAGCTCGAGATAGTTCAATTTTAAAACTTCAAATCATCAGTACTATATATATCGTCAACAACGTTCCAGCCGTCCCGACGCTCTGACAAGGCTTGAAAAACCGTATGAAACCGACGCCCATCGCATCGTTCTGACGAACATATTTTCTGCCAAATTTCGACGCCTCTTTATTTGCCGGTACTCTGACCGGCACCTCTTTTTCTTTCAAACTCAAACGACGTCTCAATTACATTGCGACGCCGTTAACATGTCGGAACCACTAACTGAAGACATACTCCCTATGGTCTGTGTATCTGATGGTGGGCTAATAATTCACGGTGAGTGAATTATCCAAAGTAACCTAGCAATTAGTAGTAATGTAACAATAAATGTACATATAGACAAACATTGGGATTTCCACTTATGTCCTGCCCATTGAATGGGACACAGGAAACATTTGCCTTTAAATTGTACCAACATAAAGACACTACGAATTTGGTGCGACCGAAGTGTTAGTTTACCCTCGACCTATAGTAAATTACAAGCTGATTAGGGGTGAACGACACGGCGGTTGGCTAAGTTCTGTTTGCACTGATTCACATAAATATGGTCGATGTTACTACAGGGTTGGACTCTCTTAACTCTCTCAAAATCTGCAACATTAGGTAACTCTGAACATGAGGGGTAGTACGCTGGTACTGATCCGGCCCTACCTCAGTAGGATTACCTAGAATAATTTCCCTGCCTAGGTGGGCCTGAACATAAGGGTTACTCGTCGGTATTGATCCGGCCGTAACTCAGTAGGGGCACCTAGAAACCATCTCTAGCACTTTAACCCTTAACTTGGCAAGACCAGAAATACGTGTAATAAAAATTATTCTTTGCAGGATTTGTTAAAGTGGTATATTAATTATTATGTATTTACAAAAAAAAAATATTTGGTAAAAGTAAGACTTTGAATTGTACATGTGCATCTAAATTTACATTGCCAAAAAAACGTAAGACAATAGGTGTGTATTGAAATACACATTGCCAGTTTAAGTAGTTACATTTTAAACCAAATTTATATAGGAAAGTGAAAATAATGCCCAGGACTGTACTGAAAATTTTTAATAACAAATTTAATTACTTACATCTGGTCGATTTAAATGAAAATCATAAAAACAGTTTCGCTTAGCTACAAAACACAGCCGTACATCACATTTCATGCATTTTACATGTGTTTGATTATCTGCGCAATTACGACATCGACCTTTTATGGTGAATTGTGGAAAATGTCCAACATTGTCATATCTAATGTCATTTTCTGGCCGGGGTTTAAACACAGTTTTGATCCTCTTTTTAGGAATATCCGTATCCTCATAAGATGGTCTTCCTCGCTTTTTGTTATTGCGAAGAAGACTGTCGACTACAGAATAACGAAAATCTTTTAAATTTTTTGTTCTTTCACCGGGAGTCAGTAGTTTCATATGCCTTCTATAAAGAATCCAACCATTGTTAACACAAATATCTAAGATTTGTGAAAATATGGACATATACCATCTGTGTGTTTTTAATGATGTTCTATATAGAGATACAAACATACCTGCAAGATCTACTCCGCCCATATGTTGATTATAATGTTTAATAATTTGAGGGCATATTATGTCTGTTTTTTCATTAGATCTTTCTTTAACAAACCTTTTAATAGAAGATAAAGGATATGCGTCTACATATGAACTACAGTTTAGTACTGCCTTATTGTCGTACCACTGTACAATAGCTATCCTTTGGTCATTATCGACCATTTGAAAATAAGAACCTCTTCCTTCAGCTTTAAGTTCCTTTTCAGTTTTGATAGGACAATTCCTTGCTCTATTAGTACGTAAAGTACCAACTGAAAGTATTCCTTTCATATCTCGTAAGTATGAAACAAGATCAGGAGAACAAAAAAAGTTATCAAAGTACAAAACCTTGCATATGGGATCCGAAATAGTTTTGCTAAGAGCTATAACCACTTGCTCACTAATGCCAAAAGACTGTTCATCTTCATCAAACGTAACATCATGTATCATCGCCGCCATAAGGGATGAAATCATAGACCATTCCTGAGATTCCACAGCGTAAAAATAACTTAAAACCCCATTTCTTTAGTTTATTCTTGATATATTGCCGCCTCGAACCCGCTTTTTTTCCTTTGTAAGGTACCATCATTTCATCAATGGACATCCTTCTTTCCTCTTGAATTTTTAAACAGTTTTGTCTAACACGATCTATGACAGGTCTAATTTTATAATAACGGTCGTCATTAATGGAATTATTATCTGCAAAATGTAGATAACGACGAATTTCTTGGTATCTTTTTAATGGCATTATATTAGCTATTTTTTCGTATCTAAATTTTACACTCCAATAATCTGTGTAAGCCGGCATTTGAACAATTCCCATTAATAATTTAATTGCCAAAAAATCCGTAAGTTCATTTTTATTAATATTAATTGAATTACCAGAACGTTGTTGAGAATAAATATTAGTTTGATATATTATTAATTGTAATAAGTCTTCATCAAAAAACATTTTAAAATAATCTATCGGGGATAAAATTTCATCTGGGTCTTGAAAACAATCATCATCTATTTGTACAGTATCGGTTTGACTTTCGAAGCATAAACACGTCCGATAAGCGAATAAAGTGCTTCGAGAATCCCATTTACATTTACATTTAAATTTAAATCATAGTGTTTTTGTTATCTACATAAAATGATAAATAGTTAGCGGCAAAAAAAAGTCGCAAAGAAAAATAAACGAACAACAAAAAGATGAATCCGACAGGAAACTTAATTGGTTTTGATAACACATGCCAAGCAGTTTATCAACAAGCCAATTATATACAGGGTCACCTAAATATAAACCCACCAATAATGCAACCTGCTCTCACAAATATGCAGTTTCAACAAAGCCAACAAGTTCCAATGCATACAATACCTAGTTATGCAATTCCACCAACACAACAGCAGTCAGTAGCAGCAAGCACATCACACACAAACAGCGAAGACAGAGGACAACACATACAAAGAATGTCCTCTACTAGCGAGGAGGAAGAAGAAAGGACAACGAATAGTCAAAACGAATGGCAAGAAATAAGAGGGGGCACAAAAAGGAAAAAAACCGCAAAAACAAAAAATACAACGACAAACGAAATCCAAACAAACAATCGGTTCCAAACACTAACAGAAGAAGAGGAAACCACAAATAACTACACTGAAACGCCAAAAATACAAAAACCTCCCCCAATATTCGTCCATGGGGTGATAAATTATAAAGAGATGGAGAAAAGCATACAGGCCGTCGCTGAAAGGAATAAATACTTCACAAAAAGTCTAGCCAATAACGTCGTAAAAATAAATTGCGAAGATGCTGCAACATACCGGAATCTAGTACGAGAATTCAAAAACAAAAATATATATCACCACACATATCAATTGAAAGAAGACAGAGCATACAGAGTTGTTATAAGATACCTGCACCATTCAACAAACTTGGACAACATCAAAGAAGAACTACATCAACTAGGACACAAAGTACGAAACATCACCAATGTACAACACAGAATCACCAAAGAGCCACTCAACTTATTCTTTGTTGACCTAGAACCAGCCCCAAACAACAAGGACGTCTATAAGATTACAGGACTTCACAACATAATAGTGAACATCGAACCCCCAAGGCCACATGCAAATATAATACAATGCACTAGGTGTCAACAGTATGGACACTCAAAATCATACTGCAATAAGCCATACATATGCGTAAAGTGTGGAGGAAATCATAATACGACAACATGTAAAAAAACAAAAGAAACCCCTGCAAAATGTGCACTATGCGGAGGAGATCATCCCGCAAACTACCGAGGCTGTGAGCACTATCAAAAAATATACAAAGGAAATAAAGGAACCCACATTCAAGTAATACCGACGCCACCAATATATACAAACAATAAATATACAAGAAACATACAACCGATCCCATCACCACTACAAACAAGTTACGCGGAAGCAACCAAAAAAAACACAAGCCAAATAGACAACTCTGCTAATATACTGACCCAATTTTTAAATGAATTCAGAAGCCTCTTTAATCAATTAATACAGCAAAACAGCATGGTGCTCAATTTGATTACAACGCTAATAAACAAAACAAAATAAAAATGGCGAAGTTCACTAGAATAGCACAATGGAATGCCAATGGCCTTCCAAGTCATCAAGAAGAAATAAAAATATTCATGGAAACCAACCTAATAGATATATTGCTAATAAGCGAAACACACTTTACCAACAAAAACTACTTTTCAATACCAAAATACAGACTTTAGCAAACTAATCACCCAGATGGCACAGCTCACGGAGGCACGGCAATACTCGTAAAGGACACAATAAAATGCCACGAATTACAAAAATACGAAGAACCACACATACAAGCAACATCAGTAAAAATAAGCACACTACCATATGATCTCACAGTAACAGCAGTATATTGTCCACCTCGTCATATCATAAAAAGACAACAATTTGAGGCATTATTTCGCACGCTAGGACCCAAATTCATAGCAGGCGGCGACTACAATAGCAAAAACACAATATGGGGCTCGCGCCTGACCACAACAAAAGGAAGAGAATTGGCACAAGCAATACAAAACAATAATTACTCACACATCTCAACAGGATCACCCACATACTGGCCAACCGATCCAAACAAAACATCTGACCTGCTGGACTTCTTCATAACCAACGGGATATCGACAACCTATGCAGATATAACACCAAACTATGACCTAACCTCAGACCACAGTCCAATAATAGCTACACTAAGTATAGCCCCAATAATAAAAAAGCCCAAACCCAGACTACACAACTTCAAGACAAACTGGGACAAATATCGCCAAAACATACAGGACACTATTGAACTATCATCAAGACTCAAGGATCCGCATGAAATAGAAAACGAATGTACGAAATGTATTAGCACACTACAACAAGCGGCCAAAGCAGCAACACCTACAACAAATCCAAAGAAAACTGCAAACAACATACCTGTCGAAATAAAACGACTATTAGCACAGAAAAGAAGAGCTAGAACAACCTGGCAAAAAACCCGTACACCGAACAACAGAGCTGTTTACAACAACCTCAGCAACAAATTAAAAACAAAATTGAGAGACATGAAAAACGAGTCAATTGAAATCTACATCTCCACATTATCAAGAACCGATAACTCAATATGGAAACCAATAAAAAACAGACGGAAACCCACAACAACATCTCCTCCTATACGCAAAAATGTCATTCCACCTGGGCCATGGGCAAAAAGCGACCAAGAAAAAGCTAATCTTTTCGCAGAGCACTTGGCAACTGTGTTCACACCTCTAAACGACGATCCAGTACAAGACATAGAAGAAGACCTAAATACGCCACTACAGATGCAAGAAGGACAAAAACTAAAATTATTTACACCAAATGAAGTTAAAGAAGCAATAAACAACCTAAATACAAAAAGGGCACCCGGAGTCGATCTAATTACGGCGAAAATGCTAAAAGAATTACCAAAAAAAGGCCTCACTAAACTGCTGCACATCTACAACGCAATAATAAGAACTGACTTCTGGCCTCAGTGTCTTAAAATTGGACAAATTATAATGATACCCAAGCAGGGGAAAAAACCGGAAGAAGTCACATCATACCGTCCAATAAGCCTTCTACCGACAATTTCAAAGCTACTAGAAAGGCTCATTCTTAACAAATTAAACAAAGAGGTAGAACCCCTAAACTGGATTCCAAATCACCAGTTTGGATTTAGAAAATTACACTCAACAACACAACAATGTCATCGTATAGCAAATAAAATAAGCGAATCACTGGAAACCAAAAAATACTGCACTTCTGCTTTCTTGGACATAAGCCAGGCTTTCGACAAGGTGTGGCATCCAGGACTACTCAATTACTCAACAAATTTCAACACAACCCCTAAACCCCCTAAAATACTCAAACTCATGCCTAGCTGATCCTGAAGGCTCAACGTAAAATTATCTTTCTTGATTATTCTCTCACTGAGCAGTCCTTGAAGCTAAAGATTTATCTGAGGCTCTTTAAACTCTGGGCAGTTAATACAGAAATTCCATTGAGATAAAATCTCATCTTCGGTTTGTTTCCCCAGGCCCTGCTTCAAGTAGGCAATCCATCTGGACACCAACGGTAATGGCAAGAGTTGCCCTTTGGACAGACTCTGTACAGGATCAATTCCCAGGATGGATATCATCCCATTCACCTTAAGGTTCCTCTATTGATTCTCTAGGATCGATTTCTGTTCCTGAAGACTCTGATGTATCGAAGCTTGAATCAGACGAATCAGATTCCGAATCTAAAACAAATTGTGGTAATTTGTAATCTCCTCGTTAGAATAATTATCATTTAGCATTGTTTATATTAATCCACTGTAAACCATGTGAATGTATTGAATCACAATTACAGAATAATGTGCCTCCACTAACTGAAAAAACGAGCTTAATTACGGGTATATTGCACCACTACAGAACAGGGTGGAAGTATTGAAACACATTACAGAACAATGTGCCGCAACTAACTAAATTATTATACACAACTAAATTATTATACACTCCAGCATAATTTGATAAACTCAATAAGTGGCTTGGAAATATTTGTTGCTTACATTGCACCACTACAGAACAAGGTGAAAGTATTGACGGGTGAGAAGCTCCTAGCTTCAAGCGCTGGTTAGTGGATGTGGCAACGTCACACGTACGATGTATCGGTCGCCCATCAATACGAGGGGTACGAGGGTCCCGAAAATAGTGTAAAACAAATTACAGTGAAATTAATATATTTATATTAAAATAGTGAGTTTATTATAGTGTTATAAAGATAATGACTTAATTATAGTTTTTCAACAATAAATGAATTAAGAAGTTGTTGATTGAAACAGAAATATATAATTTTTTTGTTACATTTTACTTTATTCAAAAAGTTTGTTGTTCGTTGATTAGACCTATATTTTTAAATCTCTACTAACATATATAAACAAAAAATATCAAAAATTAAAACAAAATTAAACATTTACTAAATCTAATATATACATTCATATAGATTAATGTGCTCATCTTGGTTAACAATATTTTCCACAATTCTGTTGTTTTATAAGCAGTGGTTTTAGGATGAATTTAAATAATACCAAATTACAAACAGAATCTTTGACAATATTACCATTCAGCAAAGACCACGAGGAGGTGTGAGCTTTCTTTGCCAGGAGAGGAAAAGGTTGGGTGGGTGAATAATACTTAATAATATGTTTAAGACGAAAAAATACAAGGGTACGTTATCATAAACCTGCACCATTAGTAAATATAAAAGAAATATATAGGTATATATGCAATGAAAGCTATAAAAATCGCCATTGAATTATTTTTTATGCGTAACACATTGAGTAATCCATGTTTTTATGCTAACCATTTCTACTGCTTTAAATATATTGAATTTCTGTTGCAAACTTTAGTATTATATCATTCTTTATGAAAAAATAATCCACTGTTTTATAAAAACATAGAGTGCCTTTACTGCCTAAATCATTTTGCTATATTTTGCGAATGTATCTCTACAAAAAATGTTAAAGAAATTTAGCGAGCTGTACGAAGAAATAAATGAATTTATATTTAAAAATTTTCTACAATATTAAACGTATTTTATAATTTTCGCAAACGGCACAAGGAAAGTCACCCGGAAACTGTATGTCTAATCTACGCGATGAATCTATGTTTCTATTTTTAATGCATTTATAATACACCCATCTTTCACAAAACGTACACTGTATCCAATCGTCAAACGAATTGTCTCTTCCCTCACTTTCCCGATGAAGTTGACCGCACAAACAATAATTTTTCAAATGGTCCGAATGTTCTAAAAGAAAAACCGAAAGAAATTCGCGAAAACGATCGAGTGCACCTAAATTTTCTTTCTTGACCCCGAACGTACGACGTAATATGTTCGCCCGACTTATGAAAAAAATCACGACAGGAGCTGAATACGGTGCCGATTATTTTTAAAGTTTCGTTGCAAAGACGAATTATAAACGTTTTGCACTATTGATGCTTGCAGTAAGCATAAATTGTAAAAACAGTTCTAGACTTGTTTGAAAATGATTTTTTAAAGTGAATTACACAAGTATTATTGACATTTGCAAGCTTCGAGCATATTATAGCATAATAATTTATGAGTTTGCCATCACAGTGAATAGCAGAAAATTCCTAGGTAGACATTTTGAAAGAACCCCCATTAAAATTACAATTTTTAAAATTTAAATTACGTCTGGTAAGTCCGTCTCTTAAATTTTGACTAATAAACAAAGCCGATTAATTTTCATTTTGTCTTAAGATTTGGTACATTATTTAATTTAGGAGGAATAACTTTAATTAGGGCATTTTCGCAGTTTATTGTATCAACTAAGTTATCTTTATAATTATCAATATTATTTATTAGTGATTGACATCCAAAATCATTATCTATTATAGAACAATCATTAGAAATATTGGAAAGAATGTCTGAGGAATTTTCTGACATATCATACTTAAGATACTACTTTTATCTGATATCGAATCTAAAACTTGCCGTTTACGTTTCAACATTACATTTAATTTCTGACGATTGCGTTTCGTATTTTTTAAACAGAATTCCTTACAAATTTCACCGTATATCCCGTCTCCATTCCAATAACTGGAGTTTAAATCATTAAAGGAAAATTTTGAATAATTTATAAAATTTCGTACTTTTTGGAGGTCGATAGAATTAAGTGAGCCCGAATTATAATCGTTATCAAAAATATTATTAATATTGCCCGTGTTCCTAAGTAAAATTTTCTGAATAAGATATCTATTACTAACTCAAACATTATCAAAATATACTCTACATGCATTAACTAATATATCGTCGTTTATATCTAAACGGTAAGTTTTTTAAAGTCGACATTAGATTTTCTCGGCATATTTAAGATATTATTTACTACTAATCTACTCTAAACTAAATTAATTTTGGTTATTATAATATAAATAAAAGCTCACCTGGTAAAGATCAGTATCTCGCTACGTCTCTCTCGTTAAAAGCTCGGAGGTAAAATCATGGATATAAGAGGTAAAATGTCTTACAAATACAAATACATTAGCACTTCAGTAGGCACTAAGACAAAGCCCCTCTATCGAATATTGTGTTATAATTAGCCAATCAGGAACTAGATTGGATACATGGGGTGACTTAGCGTTAGCGGATGGGATAAATCGTTCATTTGAATAGGAAGATTCGACCAGAAATGTAAGTAAACTTGTGCTTTATTAATTTTGTAATTTTAAAAAAATGAAAATGCTATCAACCTCTGCTGTTTATGAACAATATTTTAATTTAATGACATAAGTGTATAATCGAAGAGATATTTAATACAAAATTGTAATTTTGTTTGAAACAAAATTATGGTTTTTAATTTTTTATAAAATCTCGGAACATGAATTTCTGGTTCCACTGTACATACATAAGAAAAGAATATACAATGGGATAACTGTTAAATATAAACTAAAGAAGATAAAATGTTTCCTGAATATAAACGCAATAAATGTAGAACCATAAGATTTTTATAAATTGATTTGTTCAAAATAATGTCAAAAATTTATTCAATAATTTGAATGAGATAATTTACATATTCTGTGATTATGAAAGTTATTTATGAAATGTCGAAAATGTAACAACCTATAGAAACTACCTAATTTTCACATTATATTTTTCTTTCGGTTCGCATGTTTAACATTAGGAAAACACCAACTTACTTTTTATTGGCCTTAAAACGATATTAAAAGGGCAATTCCTTATTTTTCAGATCATTTGAGAACTTTTGGAGTTCCTTGAAAAATAAAAAGATTCCCGTAGTCGATATTAATATGTACCTATTACGGGGATCTTTTTGACAAAGAAGAGACCCATAGTTTAGGTCACTGCTTACGCAGTGACCTGAAAATGTCAAAGGGAATAGCCAGAAGATTCTAGTAAGTAAAATTAAAACAAAATATTGACTATCTCGGATCACGTTTAAAAATATGTCTAATATATAAATCTACCTTATCACCTTGTACAACTAACCCAGTCTTAACATTTTTTTTAGTGACAAATATGGCCCAGTGGAAGTGACATCGATGGTGGGAGACTGCATCGATATAAACAATGGCAAAAATAATATTTATTATTTAATTACAAAGGATAGATATTATAATAAACCGTCTTACAAATCAATATTTAAAGCACTATTGGCCATGAAAGTCAAGGCTACAAAAAGTGGAGTAAAAAAAATAGCTTTACCCCGCTTAGCTTGTGGCCTTGACAAAAAGCCATGGCCAGTAGTGCTTGCAATGTTACGATTCATTTAAAAAAATTCCCAATCAAAATAACAATTTGTTCAATTTAATTCATTAAAATATTCCTCTCCCTTTAGTAACGCACCCAAACCTTTCCTCTCCTCCCCACAACAGAATTGTGGAAAATATTGTTAACCAAGATGAGCACATTAGTCTATATGTATGTATATATTAGATTTATTAAATGTTTAATTTTGTTTTAATTTTTGATATTTTTTGTTTATTATTGTTTATAGAAATGTAAAACTACCGGTCTAATCAACGAACAACAATCTTTTTGGATAAAGTAAGAAATAACAAAAAAATTATATATTTTCATTCAAAAATTTTTTTCACCCCCTAGTCCCGTTTGCCAATAACATTTTTTTGATGATATATGTTAGTAGAGACAATACAGGTCTAATCAACGAATAACAATCTTTTTAGATAAAGTAAGAAATAACAAAAAAATGATATATTTTCCTTTAAAAATTTTTTTCACCCCCTGATTCCGTTTGCTAATAAAAAATTTTGATATTTTTTGTTTATTATTGTTTATAGAAATGTAAAAATACCAGTCTAATCAACGAACAACAATATTTTTAGATAAAGTAAGAAATAACAAAAAAATTATATATTTTTATTTCAATCAACAACTCCTTTCATGCAATTCAACCTCTTGGTATAGAATTTTTTTTTAGTATTTGTTTATTGGCAATCAGAATAATACATTCCATGGGCTAATGTGTTGACTTAAGAACTAATTAATTACTCCTTCATAGACGTATAGAGGACTTCTCCAGTGAGAGTGCCCCATTAAACATCCATCAGGTCAGCTGGCCATATTCTTTTGAGTCTTCTATTCTCATTTTGTTCCAGTAGAGGCAGCAAAAGTGCGTTAGGATGTTTTTCAAGTTTGGTGTGGTGTTTCCTACTATTATCTTTTATGACATCTTTAACATATGGCGTTTTAAGATCTGCATGAATTGTCTGGTTGGATACATACCAAGGGGCATTGGTGATCATTCTTAAGATTTTTGATTGACTTCTTTGAATTATTGCTAAATTAAATTTACTGGCGCAGCCCCAGATTTCGATTCCATATGTCCATATTGGTTTGATAATAGTTTTGTAGAGTAGGACTTTGTTCTCTAGGGATAGCTTTGACCTTCTACCTATCAGCCATTGCATTTCCTTAATTTTTAAATCTATTTGTTTACTTTTTTTTATTATGTGTTCTTTCCACTTTAGTCTCTGGTCCAAGTATATTCCTAAATATTTAGTTCTAGTAGAGTGAGGTATTTGAATTCCATTGGTATTAAGTGTAGGACATTGTTCTCTTCTTAAAGTAAAGTTTATTTGTACGGATTTAGACTCATTAATTTTTGTTTTCCATTTGTGTGTCCAGATTTGTATTTGGTCGAGGTGATTTTGTAAGTTGCTGGCTGCTAAGTTCGGATCTGCGTTACAGGAAAGTATATATATTACTGTGTCATCAGCAAAAGTACCCATTGTAGTGTTTTCATTAGTATGGTATAGAATGGGTAAATAAATATGACTTGTGACATCACACTAATGCGTCGTATTCTACTGGTGAGATGGTATAACGTATACTATAATCTTAGACCATATAATATTATGTTATACAAGGTGTTACTATATTCGACCGACAACGCTTTACCCCAGAGAGCTCTCGTTAATTGATGAATTTTGATATGGGAACATAAACCCTTAAAGGGCTTAGTTTCCGAGATACAGGGTGTTAAAAGTTTGAAATCAAAATTAAAAATTTGTCATAAATCAGAAACGCCTCCAAATATTTTTTTCAAATTTGGTGACCAATATGCTCTTTAAGAAAGTAATATTTTGACATAAACTGACTTTTGAAAAATTTAACCAGTGGCGCGCTATCAGGGTTTGTGGCAACTTTTATCCCCCCTATCTTTTACGCCACTGGAACAAATATTTTTTTTTTATTTTTTTAAATTTTCTGTTCATTTTTAGGTAAAAAAGTAATAACCTTTTATGGAGCTAAAATGAACGGTGTTGTAGATATTTGCTTCTAAACAAAAGTCTGCAAGTACTTAGATAATTTGTAACTACTCAATATTTCTAAATTCTGATCTAGCAGGCACGTGTCAAATTTTTAATAGTTCGTGTATTTGACAAGATCTTGGTAGATTAAACAATACAGTTTTAAACTAGTTTTTAAATTAATTTTGTTGTTACAAAATGAATTTTTCATTTGAAGAATTGACCGATATGTTAATGATCTATGGGGAAGCTCGAAAAAATGGTAGAATGGCAGCTCGTTTATACCAACAAAGATTCCGCAATCGTCGAATTCCACATCATTCTACATTTGGAAGTATTGAAAGAAGACTGAGAGAAACTAGAAACTTGTTAATTAATAGAAATAATGCTGGAAAGCCACGAACAACAAGGACTGTGCGTCTGGAAGAGGCAATATTAAATAATATTTGTGAAAGGCCATCTTTAAGTACTTGAACTCTAGGCCATGCATTAAGAGTGGACAATAATACTGTATGGAAAGTTTTAAAAGAACAAATATTGCGTCCTTACAAATTCACCAGGGTTCAAGCATTAGAACCTAGAGATTTTCCGGTACGTATGGAATTTTCAAACTGGTATGTACAAAAGTGTCGTGAAAATCGAAATTTCCCAAATTATTTATTGTATACAGACGAGGCCAAATTTACCAGGGAAGGCATTTTTAATTCCAGAAACAGTCACGTTTGGGATGAAGAAAATCCACACTCTGTTCGTGAACGTGGATTTCAGCATAAATTTTCGGTGAATGTGTGGGTGGGTATGGTTGGGGATTGTTTAATCGGGCCTTACCTTTTTCCAAATAAATTAAATGGAGATATTTATACGCGGTTTCTGGAAGAAGTGTTAGATGAATTGTTGGAAAATGTACCGTTAAATATTAGACAACACATGTGGTTTCAGCACGATGGGGCAACTGTTAATTTTGCTGCAAGTGCTAGAAATTTCCTAAACAGACGATTTAGAGAAAAATGGATTGGTCGGGGTGGACCCCAATGTTGGCCTCCAAGATCACCCGACTTAAACCCTATCGATTTTTTTATCTGGGGGTACATGAAGTCCTTAGTGTACGAAACCATCGTTGAAACTGAAGAAGATCTAATAGCGAGAATTCAAGCTGCGTCAGAACTCATTCAGTCCAATCCGGAGTTATTCTCAAAAACACGTTTTTCAATGAGAAAACGGTGTAGAACGTGCTTACAAGTAAACGGCCGACAGTTTGAACAACTATTGTAATTTTGTCAATTTTGTTATTGTTGTATCTAATACATTTGTTTGAATTTAATGATAGCTTTTGCGTTATTGTGATTTTTACTTTTATCAAGTTCTCAGAAAATCTCAGAAATAGCATGTATTTTTTTTTCAACTAACGCCTAACGCTTAGTTATTATTCGAAATCGAATTAATAGTATGGATTAAAAGCAAATACTTACTTGTTTAGCAAAACGCCGACGGGCAAATTACACAACAAATCATAATTTGTGAATTATCTAAGTACTTGCAGACTTTTGTTTAGAATCAAATATCTACAACACCGTTCATTTTAGCTCCATAAAAGGTTATTACTTTTTTACCTAAAAATGAACAAAGAATTTAAAAAAATAAAAAAAAAAATATTTGTTCCAGTGGCGTAAAAGATAGGGGGGATAAAAGTTGCCACAAACCCTGATAGCGCGCCACTGGTTAAATTTTTCAAAAGTCAGTTTATGTCAAAATATTACTTTCTTAAAGAGCATATTGGTCACCAAATTTGAAAAAAATATTTGGAGGCGTTTCTGATTTATGACAAATTTTTAATTTTGATTTCAAACTTTTAACACCCTGTATCTCGGAAACTAAGCCCTTTAAGGGTTTATGTTCCTATATCAAAATTCACCAATTAACGAGAGCTCTCTGGGGTAAAGCGTTGTCGGTCGAATATAGTAACACCCTGTATATGGTCTAAGGCATTAACACACTGTTTTGCGTATGGAAGTGGCCAATGTATTTCGAAACGATTTATCAATATGGGGCCGATTCAAGACGTTACTAGCACTTTATATTTCGTAACAGAGCCAATTAATTATTACTCATAGACTGCGCCCCCTTATAGATGCGCTGCCCATCTAGCACAACCTGTTGTGTAGAGCTTTGTAGCAAGCTATACAACCAATTTATAAGTATTGAGGTGGCTGTTAGAACATTAACAAAGTATCAATAAAACGCTAATATACGCCGAACGGGCCCAAGTTATAAGAATATTTTACTTCATTATAGCTTTATTATTTGCTTATATGAATTTTACTGTCGAAATGAATACTTGTACTCTGAAAAATTTAAATGCTCTCGTGGTATTTAAATAAATTATTAAGGTGAATATTAGTTATTTCAAAGTTTTCCTACAAAATCAGTATTTATAAAGCTATTTTGCTCCATTTTGGTTGTGATTCAAGCGACAATACAACCTGTTGATACTACACCGGTTATCATTGGTTCCAAAGAAAACTCAGTGGATTGACTGTTGCCGCATGTCATTATAGTGAAATGAAGCACATGCCAAAATTATGTCCTTGCATTGAAATAAAATCTAAGAAACTGATATTTTTGCCAAATTATCGAAGTGTATTTTCATATGTATCTATTTTTTAATACATTTTTTTCTCTTCATAAACAATTTTCCTTATGATGAAGAACATTTACAAAAATATATTTTTTTGTTTATGAAAATTAATTAAATGTGAAATAAATATGTTCCATAACCGAACCTCACGTTTTTCATATTCTTCAGAGTTGGGTAAGAGTTTCTTTTAGGTCCCCCATTCGGAGTTTGACATGATATACATCCTGGCCGAGAATAGGAGCAGATTATCTAACCAAAAATCCCATGTCAAAGCCAGAAAATGCCGTGTATTCTAAAAAGAACCAATTTAATAACTCTATATATAGCAGAAGAGGAATTAGACAATATGTTGCGGTACGATGACACTGATTCTGAACACACTGTGAACGTTCCTGTAAAGAAGATAGTTAAAATATTGCTTCCAAAAGGATCCTTTGAACCATACTTCAATAGTTTAGTCAACTCTTTTACTTAGTTATGTATCTTCACTCAGCAATATGTTCTATTTTGTGATTTTAGGGTGTTGTCAACAATGAGATTGTATGCCCAAGACTTCAAAAACCAGGGCTTCCTTCAACATCTAAAGAGATATTGCATGTTACAAATAGTCCAATCAGGAAGTTATTCTCAGACAACTTGCTAAACTATAAATAAATGTAAATGAAATTATTAGCCGTCTAAATAAAGAAACAGTACATGGATCTTTAACTGTTAACATCAGGAAGATAGTATGGAGTAGATGTGTGCTACAATCTCATTGATAAAGTATTTACAAGAAAATTTTTAACTTTGTGTTCTTGGACTGGGGGAACACGCAAAGAATCTGGAGAAAAAATAGCTTTTAAATCTACTTAGCCAACAATAAGTTACTCTTTGATAGCTGCGAAGTTTTTTCAAAAACATTCTGAAAAATTCTACTCGAAGGTGTGAACAGAAACAGTGATCACGCTCATCAAAACATAAAAATCGACCTAAAATAATAAGAGAATTACAAACTAACGTTGAAGCAGATGAAAACTATAAAAATGGGACCATGACTGATTTTTTAAGACAATTGTACTTGTACTTTATATTATTTAGAAACATTTTTTATTTTTATATTTAGAATAATATTTTATTTCGTTACATCCATAACAATTTTGTACTTGATTATGTGATATTAAAAAATAAAATTTTTTTTTTTACTTTTGTCATCTTTACAATCATTACAAACATTTTAGTGTGTGAATTAGTGGTACAGAAACTGTTTCATTTCCTCTTGCTGGAACTCACTAATTTACATTTTATGTCATCAATATGATAAAGTTTAGAGCATGTAAAAACATAGTCTTTACTTTAGTAAATATTCAAAATAGATGAGGCTTGTCAATAACATTTTTTATTTTGTTTAATAATTTTTCCATTAAGATATACCCCAGTATTACTTTTTATAGCATATTGCATCATTACTATTTCACTATTTTTGGTCATAAACTATCCGTTCTTTACTGAATTAGCAGATAACATTAAGTCTTTGTTTCAACTTTTCTTAATATGTCCTGAAATATATCTTTAAAACATGGGTATATTTTATTGGAAGAAAATAAGTTCTTTTCAATATTCATGTATTTCCATTAAGAAGCAAATTTTTAATTTGATAAAGCCTAGATTCAAAAGGGTAGGCACTAAAACTAGGAACCTCTCCAAATTGTTTTACATCATCTACCACGTGATATAAATTATGAACATTGCTGGTAATATAATCTTCGCCATAAATATTTGTATACGTGTTCACATAAGTATTAAATAGTAGCTCAGATACATCTAATAAATTAAAGTACAGTTTTCAGGAGCCTATTGTAACTGCACAAAAGAATAAAAGAAAATGGTTATATACATCTGAAGGTAAAGTATCCTTAAGTATTACAATTCCCAAATAGAGTAAAAATGTGCGAAAATTTATATATAGCCCTCCAATATTTTATCAAATTTAAACTTCTCACTGCTCGATGAATTTATTTGGGCATTTTACATTTAACTAAAAACTCTGATACTTTTTCAACGTCTTCTGCAGACTATTTAGTTCTGTAATTTCCAAATTTACGATCTCTTCAACCCACCAAACATCGCTTCATTATCCCAAGATCAAACAAACGTAAAGCATCAGCTACTGGAAAATATTTTACCATATTCATAGGCAAATTAATTAAAACCGTATTATTTTTGTGATGTAATACATAATGTTTCTCACGAAATTCTCTATCTGTTCTCTTTATTTTCGGAAAAACACTGTATTGGATATATATGAATATTCCTAAAATAAATTTGGATTAACATATTAAAAATTAGTACAAAATTATTGCAGTATATAATATATAAGCCCTTGCTAGAGAATCACATAAAATACCTTAAACTAATTGAAATGGTCCGATTTTCTACATGTAAGATAAACCATTTTTTAAAACATCATTCAGTTCATTTATAAATGGCGAAAGAAAAGTATTTATGTGTTTAGGTTTTCCTTTACCACAAAATATTCCAATAACCATTGGTTTCATATTTGGCAGTTCATGTATGTTGCACAAAATTTGCCAAAATTCTTTTAGGGAGCTTTTAATATAGATAGCCATCTATATTAAAATTTAATGATAAATGTGAAGGAATGTCTTAAAGTGCTAGTTGAAACAAAACATAGTCCCTGATGCCAATAATCTCCATTTTCAATTTTGTCTATGCACATATTTTTTGTGGTATTAACAATGTTCTAGCATCTTGTGGTCACCGTAGATTTGGAATGTGTTCATTTAAAATGCTGACAAGTCTATTTAATGCTGCATGAGTAATGTTAGAATTAGTAACCCTTTTCACCAATTCTTTTTGAAATTTTATGTTCCGTTCTTCCTCATTATAATTTTTATAGAAACAAGCTTAATTGAATAAATTTCATTTGTTAATATTTTCTTAAGACAAATGTGTATCTTCTTATTTATTTTCACGTAATTTTATTAGTTTTGTAACATACTTTGTTTTCAGAACTCAAATGGGTCACTATATATATATATACATTTTTTTTTTTTCTCAATAAATCAGCAATCAAAATACATGGTATTCTATAAGCTAATGTGCTGGCATATGACCTAGCTATGGGAAGATGCTGAGGTCAACTAGCATGATGAGGTCCTCTCCAGCGAAATTTACATTTTTCGACAAACCTCGTATACCACTGAAAAAATTTGATATTTGATGCCTGTATTCTAGGTTTTAGACAATGCAGAACTTTTTATAAAGAATAATTTTTTTTCATACAGCCACTAATAAAAAAGTTTTCCATATGGTCCCAACTTAAGTAGACACACTGTATATATATATATATATATATATATAATATATGGTCTAAGGCAGCGTTTCTCAACCTGAGGGGCGCGTCCCCCTAGGGGGGCGTCATAACTCTACGTGGGGGGCTCCTAGAGTCTACGCCCTAGATTAGGGTCAACATTTTCAACGTATAATATATGTCGTAATTTATCATTATATGAAAAAGAAAGGTAGGGGGCGCCATAAAAATTGTTATGAGCCCCGAATTCTGAAAGGTTGAGAAACGCTGGTCTAAGGGCAAAAGTGAGGTCTTCTCTCTCGCTCCATGGTAAGAGAGGAGGAAAGCAAGAAGGAGAATTATAACGGAATAACCGTAATTATTCCCCCATTAGGCTAGGCCTCCACTAGTGATTTCTTTCAATACAAGCGTACACACTTGCGTCTAAACAATCGCAGCGATTAAAAAATTGCAACATGTCCTATTTTCGCTGTGACGCTACTGTCGGTTTGCGGAATGGATCACATGAGCAGGTATGGACATGCACCCACTTGCGAGAGTTTAGTCGCAATTCTGCAGACAGCTTGTGCTGCTTTGTTCGTTTTCTTAATTTTACACCAAAAAACCTCATCTCCTAGGTATAGTTGTAAAGAATCAAACTTGAATAATATAACATAAATTATGCGATATTTTGTGGATACAAAACTCGATTTTGCAATAAATTTATGTTATAATATTAATCATGTTTGATTCTTTGTAACTATACCTAGGAGATGAGCTTTTTTGGTGTAAAATTAAAGTCTGGTAAGAAAGATATTCACATTCTCATTGTTGACAGTTTGACAATCAAACACTTGTATTTACTAAAATATTTTACATTATAAGAATGAGAATAATGTCAATTGGCGTGAAACAATAGTGGTTGCATAATATATTGTTTGTATTCGCTACAAATCCCAGCGCCATCTCATAGGCAATAATCACATGTGGCGGTTTTTAGGTACCTACTACCTGTTCTATTGGTAGCATAATCATTTTTTTGTGGACACAAATTTTAAAAATAAGAATATTTGACATTTCATATTTTTAGAATCAACTTATCTATACTCAACTTAGGAGTTAAACTTTTTTTGATGCATTTTGTGAACACAACTTGTCAAACTGTCAAAAATCAGAGTAAGAATATGTTTCTTACCAGACTCTAATTTTACATCAAAAAAGCTCATCTCATCTCCAATTTTTTGATAGAAACAAAACCAGGTGATATTTAGACAGCCTGAAAGCTATTCCCTCTGGTGAAAAAAAGTGAACCTTTCAAAAAAAGTAACATAAAAATCATAGTCGTGCTGGAGTTGTTTTCGAGTTTTCATTTTGTAAATTTGTTTGTACTTACTTTACCTTTACGATTTTGCACAAGCACAAGCACAAGAATCGTATTTATGGATATTTGATTTACTACTTTGAAGATTGATGACTACGCCCTCTAGCGAATTTTACTTTTCCCAATATTATAATGTAACCTCATGAATTGACATTGTAATAGGTTATGTATTGAAATGTCATAATTGTTTATTACACCCAACAAGGAATAAGAAATTATATTTATTGAATCTTATTTATTTGCAGTAAAATGCATGAAGCTTACTTGGTTTCGTCTTTATTAAAAGTAACTTATCAAGTCGAATCTATAGCTGCCTATGGTAATAGAAATTATACACTCTCTTAAAATGTTTAAAATAATTCTATTTTATAGATGATAATTTACTAGTTGGGACTAGGCAAGGCCATTTATGCATGTATAACTTACTTAAAAATGATGATAAATGCGAAGTCCAATTAATGAGATATAACAAATCTTTTAGTAAAAAAGCTGTCCAACAGTTGGAAGTTATTCCTGAATTTAATTTGCTGATTAGTTTAACAGGTGTGAGCAATATTTCGTACTTGCAATAAAATGTTTACTGCTTACTTTGTTTCAGATAATTTAATTCAAGTACATGATCTTAATGCTATTCATTTTACAACTTTACATCAAGTTCAGAAAAGTAAAGGGGCTACCTTTTTTACAATTAATACTAAGGTGGGATATTTAATATATATATATATATACATATATATGTGGGTAAAAAACAAATCATTTCTCTTGTTAAACTGTATTTAACCTGCTGTTTGGTAAATATTCTGGATAAAACGAGCTTTAGGAAAATTATTGAAAGTTGGATGCTAAGCTAAACACATTTTTTTAAATAGGACACCAAGCATAATATATTTATGAATTTTCATTATCTAGTCTCTGTCCGTGTATGAGTATAGGATGAATTTGTTTCTAATCATGATGTGAATGATGTGTTTTTTTTGTTATTGTAGAATTTGATGTGTACAGTGTCAGCAGGCATGTAATATCCACATCTCAACAAGCCATTTCATCAAAGTTTTTGTGGTTTTATTAAATTAGTAAGACAAATGGCACCACCAATACTATATAATAAAAGCTATCCCCTGCCTTCGCATTTTCTCTGCTGTTTTTCGTGTTTTAATTCTAGGGTGACTTGTAATTAGAATAATATTATAATTGAAACAATTAATTTAATATTATAAATATAAAAGATAAAATATACTTATCTTAAACTTTTTAAATGTTTTTGTGACAATTGTTTCACCCTTTGACATCATCAAATAAGATTATTAGAAATTGACAGGCATTGTAATATTATTATTATTATTATTATTACTATTAATATGTTTATTTTTCAAAATATAATAAACAATAATAAAAAAAAATTAATTTTAAAACTTAAATATAATTTTAATTTTTCCACAGCATTTTTATTCTGAGATGTAAAATTTATAGAGTTGATTAAGTATATATTATTTTTCAGATTTTTCAACACTTCTTTCTTACTTCCGTCTCATCTTATATTTCTGTTTTTCACTTCTTTTTTTCTTTCTATTATATTCCTTTGTATTACAGTTATTTCCATAACTTGTGGTTTATATTATAGGTTTCCTGATTTATTTAATCTGTCATTTATTACTATTTAATTATTTGGTTTTCTCTATGATTGTTCATAAATATTTGAAAAATTCAACTTGCTCCATATTTTGTTCATTTAATTAATACAACCTTTTTATCCTCTTGTAGTTGTTATAGTTTTAGTATTTTTATTTTCATAATGATTTTATTATGTTTTTCTTTGACTATATTTAAGTTGGCTTGTAAATTTTCTTCAGAGTGGGCAAGTAGACACCATTACCATATATCAACACGGTTATCCTAATGTCTTTCAGTATTCAATTTCTATTTATCTCCTTCTTTTCTGTGTCTTTTTTATAGTCACCATCCTTTATTGCTGAAGGCAAGAGACGGCTCAGAAGCCATTTCTTGCTTAACCCCTAACTCCTTTTTATATTTTCTGGTTTATTCAAACATTATTTTTATAGTCCTTATACATTGCGATTACCTCTGTGTTTACTTACCTATCTATTTATTGCAAAAATTAAGTCTTGCATAGTTCTTCCACCTCTGAACCTGTAATGGGTTTCTGCTAAAGTTTATTCTTATTGTAATCTTGGCAACGTAACTTCTCAATTATTTCAGCAGTCGCTTTTGGTTTCAATTTTGTAGTACTATTCCTGTGTTCCATTTCTTAGACATATTTGTATGCTTTATTGCTTCACTAATTATTTTCTGTAGTTCTACTACTCCCTCTTGTTCAATATATTTTATCATCTTTGAAGTGATAGTGTTACTTGCTTTTTTAATTCAATTTTTTTTTCATTGTTTCTATTATCTGCTATTTTGTTAGCTCTTTTCTGTTTAGAATATATACTATCTCTTCTATGCTCCGTTCTTTTTTGTTTAGTTCTCTAAAAGGAATTTTCCGTCTTTGTTTCCCTTATCTTGATTATCCTTGCCACTCTTTGTCTTTTATATTTACAATTTTGAAGATTTCTTCTTTTTTAACTATTTAAGTGTCAAGAAATAATTATATTATTGTAATATTATTTAATATTTCAAGATTAATATTTAAAAAATCTGCTTGTCCATGAACATTTACCGAATTTTCTATATCATTTTTGAAAATTTTCACCGTTTTAAAAATCTATAATAATATTTGTAAAATTGTAATAGCTGATACCATCATATACAGTCTTGTATACAATTTGGATCATAAAACATTTATTGTATGTAACGTATTACCAGTGTTAATTATATTTATTATTATTAGTAACATGATTTATTTTCAAATTTTCATCTTTTCCAATGAATAATTTTCTTAATCTTCTGCTTTTTTTTTCTTTATACAGATTATTCACGATGTTTGGCAATTGATTTTGAAATGTGGACATTTTGAATAAATCAGTTTCTAAAGATTCTGTTTTCGATTTTTTATGTAGATTAGTTGACAGTGTAATGTACATTTACATACATATTCTCAAACTAACATAACAAATTTTTTTGTTTATGTGTTCCAAAATAAGAACGATTATTGTTTGTTACTTTTTTGATAGCTTTGTATTACAAGTATTTATAGTTTTGTATGGTTTAATTGTAGACACAAACTTCTATGACAGGTGAAGTAACCAGCCTTATTCGCTTAGCAGTGGCTGTTAAGAGGAAAATACAGTTGTATTATTTAAAAAATAATGAATTTCTACCTTTGATGGCTGATATTAATTTAAATGACATTCCTAAATCGCTGGTTTGGTGTCAAGAAGCCATATGTATCGGATATAGAGGAGAATATGCGTTATTGCAGGTATATTGAAGTTATATACATGTCAATAAATTTAGTACACTTTTGTGACAAGATTTGTAAATAATTAGAAACAAACTAAAATAGAAGCATGTAAAGTACATTTCACCATATTTCTATGTGACGTCTATTGACGCGTACTCGCCAAACAGATAAAACAGAAACAGGAAACAAAACACAAATACAACTTTCAAAGGAACAAAACAGAAACACTGGTATTTACTTTTTAAGAGACGGGACCCGCGATTGTTTCAGCTTTGTTGTGGAATTGTTGAAAAACTCGGAAGTTTCTGTTTTGTGTTTTTGGTCTGGACACGGCATAAGAACATACTTCTAACATAGGATAAATCCTCAATCTGCTATTGTAAAACCGCATCTAGTCTCTTGTTTCACCGTGATTTATTTTGTTGCATCTATATAATAGATTATTTTCTTTGACAAAAACTGAGTGTGGGCGGGCTATTGTTTTTCAGGCTATTATTTGTTCTTCAAAGAAAAAATATTCTTATGTGAACTGTGGGTGTAGATATTGAGAAAATTCAGATTCACCCACTAATTACTAGTTTAGTATGGTGATTTGTCCGAATCAGCTTTCAAACGAATTGTTATACTTTGGAATAAGTAACAGTTTTTATTCTCGCAAGAGGGCATTAAAATCAAATGTAAAGCAAAGAACAATCATATTGCTGAATTATCTATAAAATTAACTTATCAATGATATCATGTATCATCAGCGGTATCATGTATCATATTTAGTACTTTCCCTATTTACAATGTATTGGTTAATGTAATTGTGGCGAGGGGAGCGATGACAATTGAGAATATGTTAGAAAAATATCCCCTTTGAAATAAAATTTGGCGTGCTTTTATTTTTCTTAAATCTACGTAAAATCAGAAGATTAAGCTATACTTAAATATTGCAGTGCCGTTGTCATACAGCATAGAAAAAAAAATTACAGTATTGTGATAAAGTTAATTCGTCCCTGCCAAACTAAATAGGACAGTCTGAAATCAAGAAACTAGATGTTCGCTTGCGTTTGAAGATAATCCCCATACCAGTTACGGCAAGTAGCGTTAGACAATGAGGTTGGCAATGAAACAGTTCTTAAAACGCTAAAAAAGGAGAAGTGGCATCCCTATAAAGTAAATTTAGTGCAGGAACTGATGGAAGAATATTTTGACTTGAATTTCGTGAAATTCTAATGGAAAAAAAAATAACTGAGACCCGATATTTTTTCTGATGAAGATACATTTCTCCTAGTCGGTCATGTGAATCGTCAGATTTTCCGGTATTGGGCTACAGAAAATCCACACCAAATGCAGAAGTATCATACTAAATACCCAGAGAAAGTGACTTTTTGGGCGTGAATAATAAATAATAGGATTATAGGACCATACTTTTTCTAAGAAACCTTAACAGGTCCTCGAAATTTACAATTTTTGCAGAACTTCTTGCTCCCAGGATTAAACCGGTTGTTCCCAAACAGAAATGCTATCTACTACTATGCTGTCTTGGTGAGAAACTACTTACACAACGTCTTCCCAAATCAGTGGATAGGTCGAAAAGGAGTAACTGAGTGGCCACCGAGGTCACCTAATTTAATTCTTCTCGATTTTTATGGAGATACTTGAAAAGTAAAGTGTACATAAATAGACCACAAACTATTAATGAACTCACAGAACGAATACGCATTGAGGCTAAAATAACTCCGGAAGTTCGAGAAGAGCTCCCTGCTCGTCTTTCGCATTGTATTTTAGCTGACGGTAAACAATTTGAGCACTTGTTTTAAATTGGGTTGTACTTAATTATAATATTTATAGTAACATTAAAAATTTAATAAATAATTTTTTTGACAACATACAAAAATTAATTACTTAGACATATTTAAAAATTTTATTGTTGACGTTATCACGCTCACAGAGATGCTGTCAAAAATAAAAAGGTGATCTGACCATTTAAAAATAAAAATCGACGGGTTTCAGGATTTTCCCCTAAAATCGCAGATTTACGAAATAATTAATTTATTCCTTCTATTTGGATCATACTGTATATATACAGAGTGGACCAAAAGTCTGGAAAGATTCCAAAATGACTGAAAATACAGGGTGATGTATTTAAAAAATCAAAGTGACTAATAATATCAGAGAAACGGCAAATCTAGCAAAATTGCAAATGTCAAATCTGGAATCTCCGTATCCCAAAATAGGGTTATCTCAAATTTTGTAGAATTCGGACTAGCAATTTACGAGATAATTGGCCGTTTCCAGACTTTTGGTTCACTCTGTATATATTAAAATATAGCGGAGGACTGTATGAGTTTTATGTCCTTTTGGCATTATTTCGATGGGTTCCGTTAAATATTTTTTATATATAATGTAAAAGGGTAATGTTTTAAATATATCATTTCATTAAATAAATTAGCACATACATTTTTTTCTTATATTCTAGTTAGATGGAAAACAAACAGATTTGTTTCCCACAAGCAGTACAAGATCTAATGAACCATGCATGGTTCGTGTTTCTGACACAACTTTTGCTCTCTGTAGAGAATCTCAGACCGTTTTAGTCAATGTAAATGGCGAAACAGAGCGAAATAAAGCTTTAAGATGGTCTGATGTACCTGTGATGTTAGCTTGGGATGAACCTTATGCTCTTGGAATTTTGACCGACTCTGTTGAGGTAAAATATATTTTGTATCTATATATGTATAAATATACAGGGTGCGGCATTAGTGCGTCGAAGTATGATATATCCGTTATTAAAGGAGATATAAAAAAAAGTTATTTACAAAAAATGTAGGCAGTCTTGAGATTCACATTTTAAAATTAGTCTTAAATATACAGTGTGTTCAGAAACGCAGGGCCAGACAAAAATTTTGTTTTTTTTAAATGTAGCACCCCATATATTTTTACATTTTTATAAACCTCTTGCCAAGCTAATTTGAACGATTTATCGTACTTTATGTCTATTATGTTTAATAAAGGCTCTACAGCCGCCTGAAAATCACATTTTTTTTTAATTTAGATGCGTTGAAAATCAATAAAAACGGCTTACATGTTTTGATAGAGAGTGATCAAAAATTAAATAAAAATATACGAGGTGTTCCATTTAAAAAAAAAACAAAGTTTTTGTCTGGCACTGCGTTCCTGAACATTTCGGACTAATTTTAAAGACTGCTTACACTTTTAGTAAATAACTTTTTTTTATATCTCCTTTAGTAACGGATATACTTCGACGCACAAAGGCCGCACCCTGTATAATATTCACAAGACAACTCCATATAGTGATACACAAATTAATGGATTCAATATAAGACGGCCTTATTTTATTCTATGTTTGTGTTTCGGTTTTGATTAGAACTTTCATATGGACAGTGCAGTATGTAAGTTGTAAAATAATTACTATGAAAAAGATAAATTATGCTTATCTGAATTTCCAGTCTTCCAAAGCGTTTTAAAAATGTATTCTAATCTGACCTTAAGTTTCGCTATTTGACATACCATTTTTCAAGATTGACAAGAAGTTTGACAGATTTTTTAAAAGTTAATAATTTCATGTAATATACATCAGAACCAATTATTATTAAGCAATATTCTTCTTTTTACTAATAATGTGTGATCTAAGATAATTGAACTTCCCTGGTTTAGTTTTTAGTTCAATATTGTATATTGAGGATATTTTAGGTGTTTCTTTATTTCATATTCCTCCAAAAAATCAAATTCTTCTATCACTTATATGAAGTATTTCCACTGTTGTTTCCATTGTTTGTTAAGTGTAAGTATTAAGTAGGTTTGTGTTTGGTGTCAATGAGATGTTTTGCGTAATGTGACTTATCTGATTGTTTTAATCTATAAGCTTGTAAGTGTTCACAATAGCTTATGTTAAAATTTCTTAAGGTCTGGCCAAGATAGATGGCGTCACAATCCGGACAATTTAGTTTGTAAATATCCTATTTTGAAATTTTATAAATTTTAAGTTTTACATTTAATAAAAATGAACCTACGTTATTTCTTACTTTAAAAGATATTGTAGATGTTGTAAGAAATATAATTTTTGATATTTTGTTTGAAATATTACCAAAATATGTAATTGTTCTGTATGACCCGTCATCTTTAGGTTATTTCGGAAAGATTAGGTTAACGGCAACCTTTTCTTCCTTTTTATTAATCAACCTATTTATTATATGTAATGGATAATTATTAGAGGTTGCGATTTGTTTTATTATATTATTTGCCTTTTAAAATCATCCTTGCTCATTATAATTATATTATAAGCTGCTAATTTATGTGATACAGGGTGATTTGAGTTATAAGGGATAGTCATTTGTATGAGTTGGTTTACGATAAATCGAATATTGAAGATTACAGTTTACTCTTTTGATATTTTTATCTAAGAAATTTATAGAACTTCAATATCAGCAGTAAATTTTAAGTTTGGATATAAATTGTTAATAAAATTAAAGAAAATATCTAATTGTCTATCACTACCTGTAAAACCAGCCAAAACATCATCAACATATCTATACCAAAACAACACATTTTTGGAGATACATAAATTAAATAGGTTTATAATTTTCATTGACTGAAATTTGGTTATTGTCTTTTCTTTCTAAGAATTTAGTTATTAATGGTATTCATTCACACGGAGGGATTTTTGAAAACATATTACTAACGTCAAATGAAACTAATTTTGTATTTTCATTTAATTTGTGTGTATTTAGTTTATTTATCAAATCCAAAGAGTTTGTTACTGAGTATTTTAGAATGTAACCGTAATTAGTTAAAGTTTTATTAAGAAACTCTGCTAATTTTGTATTTGGGAGTATTGATATAAGAAACTACATACTAATTGGTTTTGTATCTTTATGTAATATAATTGTACCATATAATTTTGGTGTACTAGATGATAAAATACGTGAAACTATTAGTAGAATTAAACATAAAAAATTTCTAAAATAATCCAAGAAAGAATTTAGAAGCAGCTCTATGTAAGTACGAAAAAACACAATACACTGTAACAAACACACACACATTTTCACAATGTTTGCAAAACTTAGTTCACTCAGTTCACTGATCATGAGATAAAATTTCTTAATAAGGCTCTTAAATACAGTATCCCACCTAAATTCACAAATAATATTAAAGAAATTTTAGCAAATGACTCGTAAATAGCTTTAAAATCCTAGTCTAATAATTTTTATTACGAAAAATAAAAAATTTGTAATTTGATTAAAAATTTAAAATAATTCAAAATTAAAAAGAAATTAATAGTGATATTTTAACTTTAAAAACTATAAAAAATAAAATTATAAGTAATAATTTAACAGATATAAAATCAAATAAAGGTATTACAACCGTCATTTTAAATATAAATGATTACAAATTTAAAGTAAATGAATTTATTGAATTAAGTCATCCATTAAAACAAAACATCAATCTTGTTCTAGAAATGAAAATAGATTAAAAAGGATATGATATTGTTCCCTTTGTAGGGACAACATAGACTTATTAATACAAATAATGAAAAACAACGGTTAACCAGAACTATTGCTAAAAAGATAAGTCATACTTATTCTTTTTTTAATACAGCACAATAATAAAAATAATCAAAATCTTAATATTTCTAATGGTTAATGAATGAATGACTTGTCGGTTCAGTGAAAAAGATCTTGGATCTCTGGCCAATCTACAAAGCATTGTTTTTCTTTCCCAACTAGAAGATGAAGTCTGAACGCAAAATAGACCAAAGATCGATAACAAAATATATTCAATAGATATCCTAAAAATACAAATCCAACTATCTTAGCTGTGGTTCTCTTACTATAATATATAAAATTACAATTTTTTCAATAATTATTATGATTATCATGGGTACGTCCAATTTACTTATTATTTTTTAATTTATTTATTTCAAAACTTTACAAACACCTGTGGTTTTTACATGTCAAGTGAAGGGATTGAATTCCAAATAGGAAGACAATGTGTAAACTACACTAAAAAATACTAACGTAATATTAAAATATATATATATATATATATATAAATGTGTAACTTCTAAAAACAAGCCTTAAGACATAAGACACATATAGAAGATAAGGAGATTTTAATCAGTGATAAAATTAAAGCAAATCTAGAACATTTACGTTCTAATTTAGTTCTCAATTTTAATTTATTGCGTTTAGTGTACAATTCCCTTTAAGAAGAAGTAATGTTATATGAATTAGTATTGCTAGGCAATAAGTTAATCTCAAATATTCAGTGAGTGGATATTTCATTGATAATGAATTATTTTACAATTTATACTTACCCATTGCACTGTCCTGATGAAGGTTCTAATAAGAACAGAAACGTAGACTTTCTTTATGAATTATTTATATAAATATGTATATCTTTTAACATTAATTACAAATAACGTATTGTACGTATTGTAGTATTCTAAAAATGAATTAATTGCAATTGATTACTTAAATAAACGCACTTTTGTCTGTTAATTTTAAATAGTTGAGAACAGTCCAAAACACAAAAAAAGAATTTGAGCAATTTCCACCTATATGATATAATACCCCGGAACCTTCATAATAATAATTATTCTCTGTGATGCAGAACGAATGGAATATTTGCTTTAAGACGAGTACAATTAGGCTAATGAATTTAAGCCAGCCAATGTTTCGCTTTATTAAAAGTTTCTTAGAACAGTCAACTATTAAGATACACTGGCTGTTAGACGAAGATTTTTCTTTTGTGGATCATAAACGATCACGCAGACTTGTGATTAAACGAGAAGCTTTAACTTAAAGCGAAACGTTTACTGAAATCCTTTGGTTTCAGTTTTCCTGTTCTAAACCCTATACCCGATCTCCGTCTCTTATTTAGAATGCATCTACTTTTTATATCTTATTATAGATAGTGACATTAGAACCAAGTAGTCTGGTGCAGACTTTAGTAGATCTTCCTAAAGTAAGGTACATAATATCTTCACAAAAGCAAGGTTTACTTTACGCTGCTTCAATAAGTCAAATCTGGTGTATTCAAGCGGTTGATGTAGCAAGACAGCGCGAAGTTCTTGTTAATGCTAAGCAGTTTCAACTTGCCCTGAAATTAACGGTAAGTTACAATTGTTAAAGAATTGGACTGAAAATATATTATCACAAACTCAAATATCATAAGGTATATTAGAATGGGAAGGAGTAATGATAACCACCTGGAGAAAATCTCTATTTTATGCAAATGGATTTTACAAATAATTTGTAAAGAAAAAATATGTTCCTAGTGAACAATGATCAAATTTTTTTCCAAAAACTTCACATATTACTACACATACTTATTCAACCCATCATAAAGATATTTCTGCAAAAATTCCAAAATGTAACAAACACTTACTTCGGCTCTTCTTTATTATATTACCAGTTCAAATAAAATGTTAAACAAAATTAAATCGTTTCAAAAAATAATTGAAACTATGGTTTAAGTCGACAAATAGGTTTTTAATTCACGATATAATCAAGAATAAAATATAAAAAAAACAAAAAGAACTCTGATAACTCCTGGACTTATTATTTAAAATTATTGCTTCGGTAATAACTCGATTATGAATAACCTGTATTTATGAATATATATATATATATATATTCACCATACAAGATGGCATGTTCAACTTCTGAGGTTTTGTATTATCACATACGAAAAGGGCATTACGTGTAGTTAGTTAACCCGTTCAATAGTTCACGGACTGTTTATATTTAGTAATCGTTTCTTATAGTAAACATTGTTTTATATTCTTAAAAGAGCGTTATACTCTATATATGAACTCGTGAAGTTGCTTTTCAAGAACATAACTTTATTTAATATAAATACGAGATGATTACATTGGCGAGAGTGCAGTGATCCCCGTATGGGGATTCAAGCAGTCCCGAACAGTTTGGAAGAGATCAGCGGTCTTCCGACCTTGGGGGAAAGTTTACTTAGTGTCTAAGTGCCATAAGCTTAATGGGTCCTCTCAAAAGCCTCCTTTGGTAAGAATTCTTTTTTATACCATTTTTTATATAAGTTGTTAAATGTTTGTTGAGCACCTTTTGTTTATATTTATTAAGTTGTAATTGTTGATGAACTCACCGTCTCTTACTTGAATTTCTTACACACTTAAGGAAACCGCGCCCTATTCAGGAGTGGGCCCGTTTAATCTTTACCATGGTGGTGGTTGCCGTTTACTGAATTATTTTTATTAACCCGTTTTTGCCGCATGTCCAAGGGCCTTGTTGCGACATGGTGAAAGCGCCCTTTTAATTAGCACGATCCAAGGAACTTTACGTAAGAGACGGCGAGCTCATCAACAATTACAATTTAATAAATATAAATAAAAGGTGCTCAACAAATATTTAACAACTATATAAAAAATGGTATAACAAAGAATTCTTACCAAAGGAGGCAAACTTTCCCCTACGATCGGGGGACCGCTGATCTCTTCCCCAGCGTCCGGGACTGCTTGAATCCTAAGACTGGGACCACTCCCCTGTCGCCAATGTAATGATCTCGTTTTTATATTAAATAATGTTTATGTTCTTGAAAAGTAACCTCACCTCTTTTAAGAATGTAAAACAATGTTTACTATACGAAACTATTACTAAATATAAACAAGGCCGTGAGCTATCAAACGGGTTAACTATCTAAAGCTAATACCCTTTTCTTATGTGACATTTGCGTAACAGTTTCTTTATTTACTAATTATTAAATTTTTTGTTTGCTATTATGATACTTTACTGGTAAATAAACATTATTATTATTATTATTATTATTATTATTATTATTATTATTATTATTATTATTCAATATATATTGAGGATATCGTAGATTGTATTTGTGTTGTGTGTCAATGAGGTTCTAGCACATTTTAATTAACTTAACTTAAAATACAAGGTCTTACAGAAATTTTTATTAGTTTGGACAATAAGTCAGCGTTTGAAATTTTAGTTATTAAATTTATAAAAAATATGAAAATGTAAGTGATAACGTGTATTTTGCTTCATTTTATACCTAATTAATTATTTTCATGTGGGCAATTTCCTGATCAACTTAAAACTAGTAAAATATTAACGGCCGCTGAAATTGAAAATATCAAGAAAGCTAGGGAAATTCTTTCCATGAATCTAGAAAATTTTAGAAATCCTATTACCAGCTTTTAACCCTAACCTAACTTAATCTGCTTTTTATCATAATCATTCCTGTGAATCGGCTTTACAACTTACTATTGGTAAATGAAGTCATTCTATAAATGATAGTGAATACATTTTTGCATTTTTCTTATAATTAAGGACGTTTGAAATAATTTACCCAGACATATTGGTAAAAAAATATGAAATTATTAGATTATTTAAATATTGAAAAAGAAATCTCTTAGGTGGGCATTGCTTACTAGAATGCGATTTATTCAAAATATTATATAGCTCAGGCCAATATGTTAGGTCCTCTATTTTAATGTACATTTATGATATCAGTTTATACTCAATTGGGATTTTATCAACTTATTTGCCGACGAGACACTGTTGACTATGGCACATAAAAGCTTAGACTTATGTATAATTAAAATTATTTAGATAAGGATTATAATTATTTAAACATCAGAAATTAAAATGAAATATACATATACAAAATCAAATGCATCATTTATCAACAACATATAAATAAATGCTAACTAAATATAAGATATTGCTTATTGAAGATCAATAATGTTAATATTGCCGAATTGTAACAACTTGTAATTGAGTTTAAATATTTAAGCTTTGTTATTCACTATCACCCCATTTTGATCAATTCAAAATTAATGCATTATAAAAGTTGCAAAACGGAGGCATGAAAGTGATTCTGATATGCTTAATACATTGCACTGATGAACAGTAAGAGCAGTTATGATATTTGTTTTCAAAACCTAGAATAATATAATACCGTTATATTTTGATGATGATTTCAAAATGCAGCTTTTCTAGCTACGTGGAATACTGTTCTATACATTAGTATAATACCTTACCGCAAGACGTAAAGAATAACACAAGGTTGAAAATTAAATTATTGTATGAAAATAAATAATAAATTGTTAGTTTGTCAGTAAATTGTAATTTGAATTGTATTATGTGTTATTGTGCTGTTCGTATATTAAGATTTTTTCCTATTCAATAAACGCATTCATTTATTCATTCATTCATAATTCATTTCAATCTAGAATTAATTGGATAAGCAACAACCATATTTTAATTACAGTATATGTGGCCTTGCGTAATATCCATTTTTTTTAATTCAGCAAATCTCCAAAGAATCAGAAGAGGAAAAACAAGAAAAAATACATCATATACAAACTCTTCTAGCATACGATTTATTCCACAGAAAACAATTTCACGAAAGCATGAAAGAATTTTTGAAATTGGGCACTGATGCTTATGACGTAATTCGTTTGTTTCCGGATTTATTGCCCCAACAGCAACAAGGGACCGAAGTTCCTGAACCTGTTAGAGATCTAACAGAAAAAGAATTGGAAACTAGTAGATTGGCACTAATTGATTATTTAACTGAAATGAGACATCGACTTCAATCATCTGAAACACCACAGGTAATATATAAATTAATATTATACAGGTCGTCCCGAAATAATGTATAAAATATTGAATGACAAATTTTTCACCAGAACCGCCAGAGAAAACGATAATAAATGTTTATATCAAAATTTTACATACTAATAAAAATGAAATTAAGCATATAATTTTCATTCATAAATGCGTATGGAGTAGTATTTTTTCAACAAAAATTATCCAAAGAACATGAAATCTTGTAGAACGTAGACAAGTCTTGCCCTAATAAATTATAAAATTCGTGGTAGACTACATAGTGACTCTTTCAAATCCTCCCGCTGCAGCGCAGGAGATTTGTGTCCCGCGCATTCGCTCTGTGCCCTCTATAATAAGGCGTGAAAGCAGTGAAGAGTGAGACTTTAAAAAACCTGCACCGTGCAATTAAAAAAAACGACGCAGCATGTTGATTAAAGGGATCGTTTTGCTGCATGACAGTGACCGTCCACATGCGGCCAATCGAACTCAAGATCCCATCGCATCATTTGGCTGGGAACAATTTGATCATCCTCCATACAGTTCTGATCTAGCGCCCATTGACTACCACGTGTTTCTGCAACCGAAGAAGCATTTCGGAGGTCAGCGCCACGACGGGGATCATAGCCTTAAAACGGCCGTGTTGCAGTGGGTATCAAATCAGGCGGCAAACTTCTAAGACGACGGTATAAAAAAGCATGTTCAATATGATAAGTGCCTTAATATTGGTGGAAATTATGTAAATATAAAATTGTTACCAAAAGTTTACTGTTTTTTTTACATATCAAAATGGTACTTACTTAAAAAACATGCCTCGTATTAAAATAAAATATTGAAGCCACTTAGGTTGATCTCCATTAATCTTTAGAAAATTGAGCGGTATTACCTATTCGTTGCAAAAGAACTCGTTTCAAGTGTACTATTTGTCAAACATAACTTGAGCCGCGACGTCCTATTTTAATAGTCTTCTAATCTTACTTTATTTTGAAATATTTTGCCAATTCTAATATTTATATTTTTTCAGGCAAATATAAACGCAACAGGAATCCTAGGTGAGAAAAATATTAAGTCTATTAATCAGTTATTGCAAATCATTGATACCACATTACTAAAATGTTATTTGCAAACCAACGATGCTTTAGTAGCACCACTTCTCCGTCTCAACCACTGTCACTTAATCGAAACTGAGAAAATTTTAAAGAAAATGGGGAAACACAATGAACTAATCATATTATATCAAACAAAAGGGCAGCATAGAAGAGCCTTGGAACTTTTACAGTCTGAAGGTAGCATTGAACGTACCGTTAATTATCTGCAACACTTGGGAGCTGAGAATATGGGACTCATTTTGGAATTTTCCGATTGGGTTCTCACTGAATCACCCGAAGAAGGACTAAAGGTAAATTGCATGTTGAAATTATTGAAAAATTGTCGAAGAGTTCTAACTGTTCAATAGCTATATGAATGAAATTATTGGAATACGTTCTAAATAGCTCAAACGTTAAGGTGAATATAACAAAACGAAGAGGTCTTATAAGTAAACAAAAACAGTTCATTTTTTATGTAACACCAAGCGTAGAATATTTCTACATGAATGTGTCATATTATAGGAACTAGTGTAAAATTAAAATTAGAATTTCATGTTGCGAAATTTAACAAAAATGTAAGATAGGTGTGGTCCAACTGTGTTTTATCCCTCAACATTTGGTCATAAAATTATTATAATACATATTTGAAGTTGAATAAGTGCGCATTCAAGAAAATGAAAAGTTATTGTGAATTTAATTAAAAATAATAACATTTTTATTCTTTTGAATAATTGTACAAGTTTAAGAGTTGAATGTACCAATATAGAAAATAAACTCCCTGTATTCTATTCTAGAGGGTGGAAGGCCTCTCTAATAACGAGCCTGTTATCATAAGAGTGATTTTCTTCACCACAAAACAAGTATGAAAAAAATGTCTGTCTAAATTTTACATTTTACAATAAATATTACAAATGAGAAAAATAAATATTCAGCTTTTTGACAAAAATAGAAGTTATTTAAGTGAGAAGAACGCACCAGGAAATGTTTATAACCAGCATAAAGAGAGCACAAAGAATGAGATGTTTAGGCACGTGTAGTAAAATAAGGAAATGATTGACAAACAAAATAAATTTTGATCGGAGAAATAGACGAAAAAAGAAAAATAAATAAGACCAGGAATTAAACAGATAATTGACGGTGACCTAGAAGAAATGAGTTTTAATAAATTGACAAAGGAAAGCACAAAATAAAGTAGAGGGAAATGTGCCAACAACCAATGGGCATTATAAATATATAATGCACTTATTTTTATATTTAAATAAATGGCCAATTTTAAGGTGCAACACAAAAAAAAACTAAAAAACTCTTATATGATTAAATTAAGCCTTTTGTTTAGGACGTAGATTACTAATAATAATATAAAATTCAAACAAATTAAACCTGGGGCATTTTGTGTTTTGGTATAAAAATTAATTGCATATATATTCGGTTTTTTCTTCAAATTCAAATAGCTGTAATGATTGATATACTAGTATTAAAGAGAATATGATCTTAAGATATATTTTTACATGTTATGTAAACCTTAGGAGAATGTTTTGTGAAAGTCTCTATAGCTCCCACATATAAAGATTTTTCTGTGGTAGCTTGGGATAAGGGGCATCTGGTCTGGAGTCAATTATTTTTTATGTGCTTTGGTGAACATTCTTTAGTGAGGGATTTCATAGCTATTTTCGCAAATCTCTCGAAAAGTGAAATTTTACTGGAATTGAATCTCCATAAAACCAAATGACCTGTGGCCATGGATATTTCACACTTTGGTTTTGCAAAAATATGTATTATTCAAAAACTGTATATTTAAATTTTGCACACTCTGAAAGTAGAAGACTGTTGGTTTTTCTGATGACCCTTACCGACTCATTGGCTTACATCATTGCTGAAAATTTTCTTTTCTGTTATTGTTGTCAATATCCTCCATTTTCGTTTTGGCTCGTTTTACCAGACTGACGACGTTAGAGTGAGGAAGACAAGTCATTAAACCGGGTCTACTAGGATAAGTTTTGTTCTTAGCCCAATAACGATCATTAAGAATTTTTTTTTATTTATTTATTTATTGCTAATTTACAATCGACTTCAATAAAGTAATAAGTAAATATGGTGTAAGAGGGGGGCTTGTGGCAGGTGTCGTCCATTGACGACTCTCTGGAATTCACCTAGCAGCAAGGTCTTCTGGCCAAAGTCTTTTTAGGCGTCTGTCAATCAGCGGAGGGTTGAATAATTCATCTATGAGATGGTTTGGATGGTTTGCACTGCGATTCATATATTTTCTGGAGTGGTCGGTAATCACATCATCTATGAAGGGAATGTTGAGGTCCGCATGAAGGGTTTGGTTTGAGACGTACCATGGGGCTTTAGCTAACATGCGAATAGTCTTTGATTGGAATTTGAGTTATATTATTTTAATTCTTTTAAATCTTTCATTTTTATAAGTACGTCCAGATCGGCTTCAGGACTGTTTTGTAGATTAGGATTTTATTTTCCAGGGATAGATAGGATTTCTTTCCAATTAGCCAGTAGATTTCTTTTGTTTTTAGGTCCAGTTGGGTTTTCTTTTTTTTTATGTGTTGTTTCCAGTTCAGTTTGCTGTCAAATGTTAGTCCTAGATATTTGACTGTATCATTTTGTGGGATATTGTTTTGGTTTATGTGGACTGGTGGGCAAGTTCCTTTCCGTAGAGTGAATGTTATGTGTGATGATTTGGATTCATTCACCTTTATTTTCCATTTGTTTAACCAATTTTCTAGCAAGTTTAGGTGATATTGTAGATTGTGAGACGCTATTGTGGGATTTTCGTGACTTGCGAAGATGTCGGTGTTGTCTGCAAATGTTCCCGTTGTTGTTGATGCTGTGGTGGGAAGATCGCTTGTGTATAATACGTACAGTAGTGGTCCTAGTATGCTTCCCTGCGGCACTCCTGACTGGATTGGTAAACGGATGGAAGTTTCTTCATTGACTTTCACTTCGAATTGGCGTTCCTGTAGGTATGATTTCAGCAGGTTAAAATATTTGTTTAGGAGGACTGTTTTTATTTTATAGAGTAGTCCTGGATGCCACACCTTGTCGAAAGCCTGGCTTATGTCCAAGAAAGCAGAAGTGCAGTATTTTTTGGTCTCCAGTGATTCGGTTATTATATTTGCTATACGATGACATTGTTGTGTTGTTGAGTGTAATTTTCTAAATCCAAACTGGTGATTTGGAATCCAGTTTTGGGGTTCTACCTCTTTGTTTCATTTGTTAAGAATGAGCCTTTCTAGTAGCTTTGAAATTGTCGGTAGAAGGCTTATTGGACGGTATGATGTGACTTCTTCCGGTTTTTTCCCAGGCTTGGGTATCATTATAATTTGTCCAATAATAAGACACTGAGGCCAGAAGTCAGTTCTTATTATTGCGTTGTAGATGTGCAGCAGTTTAGTGAGGCCTTTTTTTGGTAATTCTTTTAGCATTTTCGCCGTAATTAGATCGACTCCGGGTGCCCTTTTTGTATTTAGGTTGTTTATTGCTTCTTTAACTTCATTTGGTGTAAATAATTTTATTTTTTGTCCTTCTTGCATCTGTAGTGGCGTATTTAGGTCTTCTTCTATGTCTTGTACTGGATCGTCGTTTAGAGGTGTGAACACAGTTGCCAAGTGCTCTGCGAAAAGATTAGCTTTTTCTTGGTCGCTTTTTGCCCATGGCCCAGGTGGAATGACATTTTTGCGTATAGGAGGAGATGTTGTTGTGGGTTTCCGTCTGTTTTTTATTGGTTTCCATATTGAGTTATCGGTTCTTGATAATGTGGAGATGTAGATTTCAATTGACTCGTTTTTCATGTCTCTCAATTTTGTTTTTAATTTGTTGCTGAGGTTGTTGTAAACAGCTCTGTTGTTCGGTGTACGGGTTTTTTGCCAGGTTGTTCTAG
Organism: Hermaeophaga mercurialis; assembly: GCA_951812935.1. Lineage (NCBI taxonomy): Eukaryota > Metazoa > Arthropoda > Insecta > Coleoptera > Chrysomelidae > Hermaeophaga > Hermaeophaga mercurialis. The sequence continues at coordinate 638,523 of OX638360.1, read as the reverse complement.
CTCTTCTTTTCTGTGCTATTAGTCGTTTTATTTCGACAGGTATGTTGTTTGCAGTTTTCTTTGGATTTGTTGTAGGTGTTGCTGCTTTGGCCGCTTGTTGTAGTGTGCTAATACATTTCGTACATTCGTTTTCTATTTCATGCGGATCCTTGAGTCTTGATGATAGTTCAATAGTGTCCTGTATGTTTTGGCGATATTTGTCCCAGTTTGTCTTGAAGTTGTGTAGTCTGGGTTTGGGCTTTTTTATTATTGGGGCTGTACTTAGTGTAGCTATTATTGGACTGTGGTCTGAGGTTAGGTCATAGTTTGGTGTTATATCTGCATAGGTTGTCGATATCCCGTTGGTTATGAAGAAGTCCAGCAGGTCAGGTGTTTTGTTTGGGTCGGTTGACCAGTATGTGGGTGATCCTGTTGAGATGTGTGAGTAATTATTGTTTTGTATTGCTTGTGCCAATTCTCTTCCTTTTGTTGTGGTCAGGCGCGAGCCCCATATTGTGTTTTTGCTGTTGTAGTCGCCGCCTGCTATGAATTTGGGTCCTAGCGTGCGAAATAATGCCTCAAATTATTCCCTTTTTATGATATGTCGAGGTGGACAATATACTGCTGTTACTGTGAGATCATATGGAAGTGTGCTTATTTTTACTGATGTTGCTTGTATGTGTGGTTCTTCGTATTTTTGTAATTCGTGGCATTTTATTGTGTCCTTTACGAGTATTGCCGTGCCTCCGTGAGCTGTGCCATCTGGGTGATTAGTTTGGTAAAGTCTGTATTTTGGTATTGAAAAGTAGTTTTTGCAGGGGTTTCTTTTGTTTTTCTACATGTTGTCGTATTATGATTTCCTCCACACTTTACGCATATGTATGGCTTATTGCAGTATGATTTTGAGTGCCCATACTGTTGACACCTAGTGCATTGTATTATATTTGCATGTGGCCTTGGGGGTTCGATGTTCACTATTATGTTGTGAAGTCCTGTAATCTTATAGACGTCCTTGTTGTTTGGGGCTGGTTTTAGGTCAACAAAGAATAAGTTAAGTAGCTCTTTGGTGATTCTGTGTTGTACATTGGTGATGTTTCGTACTTTGTGTCCTAGTTGATGTAGTTCTTCTTTGATGTTGTCCAAGTTTGTTGAATAGTGCAGGTATCTTATAACAACTCTGTATGCTCTGTCTTCTTTCAATTAATATGTGTGGTGATATATATTTTTGTTTTTGAATTCTCGTACTAGATTCCGGTATGTTTCAGCATCTTCGCAATTTATTTTTACGGCGTTATTGGCTAGACTTTTTGTGAAGTATTTATTCCTTTCAGCGACGGCCTGTATGCTTTTCTCCATCTCTTTATAATTTATCACCCCATAGACGAATATAGGGGGAGGTTTTTGTATTTTTGGCGTTTCAGTGTAGTTATTTGTGGTTTCCTCTTCTTCTGTTAGTGTTTGGAACCGATTGTTTGTTTGGATTTCGTTTGTCGTTGTATTTTTTTTTCAGTTTTTTTCCTTTTTGTGCCCCCTTTTATTTCTTGCCATTCGTTTTGACTATTCGTTGTCCTTTCTTCTTCCTCCTCGCTAGTAGAGGACATTCTTTTTATGTGTTGTCCTCTGTCTTCGCTGTTTGTGTGTGACGTGCTTGCTGCTACTGACTGCTGTTGTGTTGGTGGAATTGCTTAACTAGGTATTGTATGCATTGGAACTTGTTGCCGTTGTTGAAACTGCATATTTGTGAGAGCAGGTTGCATTATTGGTGGATTTGTATTTGGGTGACCCTGTATATAATTGGCTTGTTGATAAACTGCTTGGCCTGTGTTATCAAAACCAATTAAGTTTCCTGTCGGTTCATCTTTTTGTTGTTCCTTTATTTTTCTTTGCGATTTTTTTTTGCCGCTAACTATTTATCATTTTAGGTAGATAACAAAAACACTAATGATTTAAATTTAAATGTAAATGGGATTCTCGAAGCACTTTATTCGCTTATCGGACGTGTTTATGCTTCGAAAGTCAAACCGATACTGTCTTCTAAATTTATCTTTTTAATGAATTTGTAAGTTTTTTTGTATACTAAGCTTTACTGCAGTTTTTCGTTTTTGAACCGTTTTATCAGCTCTTGAAAGAAAATAATTTAATTTGTTTCTCCTATATTATGACCTTTAATATTTAAATCGAATACTGATGCCAAAATTGTCAGTTTGTTCCAGCTTGTTTTAATTTTGGTTAAACATTGAATACAAATGCTCATTTTCAGCAATTGCTTCATAAGATATTTCTGTCTTATTGAAAAGTATATATGAATTTTGTGTAAATAAAATAATGTTAATTATTTAAGGTAATTCGTCTTTTGTAACCTAATTTTCCCTGTCAGGAGAGGTAATCAAATCTAAAATACAAATTATCTGCACCTGATGTTCTTGTCTTTTCTTAAAACATAACTAATTAGTTTTTTATATAAGCACGTACTTAACTTTTACGCCTTTTAAATTTCTTCTCTCATCTGTATTCACAAATAAGTAAATTTAGAATAAATGCGTATATAATACACATATATGTAAAGACCCTTGTATCTGTAGAAATTGGATTCCTACCTGAATAAGTTACCAACGCGTAATTCTTAATTTAAATTTACACCATTCATAGTAAAATGTCAAATAATTTCTTGAATATTGAATACTTTTGGAGTTTGAATTAGTGTCTGTGGATCTTTATCGCAATAAATCTTTCTTTTTTTATAGATATTCACGGAAGATGTAGCTGAAGTGGAGTCATTACCTAGACCTCGAATTCTAGATTTTCTTCTAAAGTCTCATAAGTCTGTTGTCATTCCATACTTAGAACATGTTGTTCATACATGTGAGGATTCTAATCCACTATTTCACAATGCGTTAGTTCACCAATATCGCGAAAAAGTGGTCACCAAAGGACCTGCTGCATCAGAGCATACTAGAAAGAAGCTACTACAATTTTTGGAGAGTAGTAAACATTACACTTCCGAAAATATCTTAAGCAGTTTTCCCACTGATATACTCCTAGAAGAAAGGGCAATTATATTAGGAAGATTGGGGAAACATGAACAAGCGCTTACTATTTATGTAAGAGCATTAGGAGATATTAAGAAAGCTGAAAATTATTGCCAGAAAGTTTATGAAAAACATTTGGCAGGTAGTCAAAGTGTAAGTAAATCACATATTACTTGGTTTCTTGGTTTACAATTATAAAAATAGACAAAATGTACGTCAAGGCCATAAAGTTCATGAATCAGAAGATTTGCGGATAAAGTTATACTTTATAGCACGTCGGGTCGATAAATGAAACTATATTTTTTGTATTTTGCTGCCCCATTTTCTTTTTAATATTCTTTTGAAATGTAATGTTAAACACAATCGCAAAAATAGAAATTAAATCTTCGCTAGTCTTAAACTAATGAATATGACAGCGCTTAGTCTGTTACTTAGTTTGTGTTAAAGTTTTCCAGAAAATCCAACAATTCGGAAATTTTCCAGGTAAAAAAAATGTTCACTTCATAAAAAAATTGTTTTTTTTATCAATTCGCATACGTTTAATTTTTGCTTCAGTATAATATCTTGTTCAGATTTATTTCACTTATTTTATAAAAATGTTGATATAACTGCAAAACATGAACATTTACAATTGAAGTTTAAAATATAAGTGAACATTTAAATGTCGAAAACATTAAAAATTATAAAAAATATGGTGTCTGTCAACATAAAAGTCAAACAAACGGTTTGTTAACTAAGTATTTAATTAAAATCATATTGTCAGCAGTGTCATCTACGTTTGAGTACTATAACATCTTCCCTAAAATTTATAAGGCTAACCTTTTTTTATAAAAAAACAATTTTATTGCTAAAAAATGTACATTAAATTCTTAAGATAAATGGTTGTACTCCTTTTTTTTTATTTAAGAAAATCTATCGAAAAGTTATGGTTTGAGAAAAGTTGGTTGGATGTCCTGGTAAACGAAGGTCCAGGTCTCTAATGATCAGGATAGCTACTAGTGTTGTGGAAATAAATTTCACATCCACGTGCCTTTAGTGACGGCATAAATGTATAATAATCGTTTAATATTTCAGGTATATGTTTCTCTTATAAAACTGGTCTTAGACCCAGGCAGCTGTCCTTTGTCCCTTCCAGGGTTAACTTTATCTCCAAAAACAGCTCAACCCGACCTAGAATTAGCTTTAAACCTTCTTGAAGAACACGCTAATCACATGAATCCTCTAGAAGCATTAGCCATACTTCCAGATAATGTTCCAGTTTCTAGAATCCATAAATTCCTGTTGGTGGCTTTGCAAAAAGTTGTTCAAGAGCGAAGAAATATGCAACTCATGAAAGGGCTTCTTTATGCGGAACATTTACAATGTCAAGAACAAAAATTGACCCTCCAGAGTCAGCATGTTTTAGTCACCGAGTTGAATGTTTGTCCTGTTTGTAAGAAGAGGTTTGGGAATCAAAGGTAATAACTAAATAGTATTTTTAAGTTAAACAAGTACCTGGTTGATACAATTGTCTATTTTTTATTGACTTAGTTGCAGAATAATTTCCAATTACATTTAAGTTATAATTTATAATTTTGGAAAGATAATGGGAGTCTGAAAAGTCGTCAACCTTCCTACAATAAAAAAAATGAAGCTAATAAAATTTTGCAGGGGGATATTAAAACTCAAAAAAGAGTTGTGGTATGTAGTTATCTATGAAAATGACTAAACGATAATTATCCAATTTAAATGATTTCAATCTATTTATACAGTATAGTTCAAATGAAAGGAATAAATTCATTATTTGGTAAATCGACGATTTTAGGGGAAAATCCTGAAACCCGTCGATTTTATTTTTAAATGGGCGCTCCGTCAGATCACCTTTTTATTTTTGACGATATCTCTGTGAGAGTAATGACGTCATCAATAAAAATTTTAAATAGAAATGTGGGTTTTGCAATATATTATTTGAAAGGTCTTTTAAATATCTATTCATCCATATCATTTATGTCTAAGAATTGTTATCAAAAGTAGTATTAATGACATTCAACAAATTTCATAATTTATTAAGTATTGTTATGATGAAACTACTTGGACAACGTCTTCCCAAATCGATGGATAGGTCGAAGAGAAATAATTGAGTGGCCACCGAAGTCACCTGATTTAACTCCTCTCGATTTCTTTTTATGGGGATACTTGAAAAGTATAGTGAACATAAATAGACCACAAACTATTAATGAACGCAAAGAACAAATACGTATTGAGATTGCAAAAATAACTCGGGAAGTTATAGCGAAGGTTTGAAAAGAGTTCCCTGCTCGTCTTTCGCATAGTATTTTAGCTGACGGTAAACAATTTGAGCACTTGCTTTAAATTTAGTTGTACTTAATTATAATATTTATCGTAACATTAAAAATGTAATAAATCATTTTTTTGACAACATACAAAAATTAATTACTTAGACATATTTAAAATTTTTATTGACGACGTCATCTCGCTCTCAGAGATCACGTGAAAAATAAAAAGGTGATCTGACGAAGTGACCATTTAAAAATAAAAATCGACGGGTTTCAGGATTTTCCCCAAAAATCGTCGATTTACGAAATAATGAATTCCTTTCATTTGGACCATACTGTATGTATTATGAGGCAAGAATACATCGCTTTCATCAACTAAATTATCAATCTGCATTTTACTTCGTTTCCAACGGTTGCAGAGAACATAAATTCACAGAAAATGAATGATGCTAAAAGGCCAAACTTAGTGCAGTATAAATACTTTGTAATTTGAAAAGCCAAAAAAAGTGACAACAGTAATATAACCTAAAACCAGAATTTATTATAAAGTACGATAATAAATAAATGTATCTTCAAAAACGACAATCAGACAATTACTAATAGGAAATTCTCCGAATCTACAAATTAGAGTAAGCTGCATAAACTGAAAACATTTAATGGAGTAATAGTGAACTTCTATAATGGAAAGCAAACCTAGAATGGCAAAACAGTTATAGATAATTTTAATGGCGAAATCAACAAAGAAGATATTTACTTGCCAGTAATCGCAAAGTTTATTAAACAGGATAAAGGTAATCATAATGACAGAAAAGCAATAAGCTCGTAACAGAAATGAGAATAACTATAGGTAGTACTAAGTTGAAAGATCAAGATAAACTAACATGGTTATCTCTAGATAAAAGATATATGAATGAAAAAGATCAAATGCTAGATCAGAAAAAATATATGAAGAATGTAATTATAATATCGTGATCTGAAAATGCTGAGGTGGTTAATAAAGTTTGTAAAAATGCCGTTAGAAGACACAAAAAATAAGCTCCAACTGTGAGCGAAAATGTAGGAGTTTTGAAACATATTCAAAGTTAGGACAAGGTGATATCCTCTTAATATTGCTCTTTAACATATTGTTAGTATGTGTAATTTAAAAGAGTACATTCCTAGAACAGGTATATAAAAAAAATGCTACAGATATTAGAGTAGACCAAAGACGTAGTAATTTGTTTTATCGGAAAGGGTAGGGGGTTAATTTTTGGGATTGCTTTTTTTACAATGTGTGTTCATTTTTTAAAAATTTTGCATTTTTTTCACAAAAAAGGTATTCTTTTTTCATATCACTCAGAGCAACGGTTTTTAATGGTTTTCGAGAAAATTAAAGGCAAATAGTTTGTTGAACAACAAAATCATAAAAGTTAAATTATAAATTTTTTGATGGCTTTCCCATAAAAATTTATGAAAATTGTGGCGTATTAAACTAATCAACTAGTTATTTAATTTATTAGGTGATTTAAAGAATCAAAAATTGATTAATTTATTAAATTAATATTGCTTCAATAAATGAAATAAACCAATAACAAAAAAGTATTCATTTATTCGGTCAATACTTTTTGGTAATGGAATGGACGTGGGGTCCTTGGCCAGCAAGATCACCATATTTTAATCCACTAGATTTCTACTTGTGGGGCCTAAAGCTTTGGTTTACTCAGTGTCGAATAATATTGAAGAGCAGCTAGGACAACGCATAATTGACTGCTCCAATTAAATTCGTACAATGCCAGATATGTTCCAGAAGAGCCCCCTACTCTTGCAAGAACTACCCTTTTCGATTAAACAAATAATTTTTCGATATCACCATATGATTTAGGGGCAAATTTCATGTCAGCCTGCATTTTTTGCTAAGCTCGGTATCGTTTTTTAAGCTTGTATTATCAAAAAAAACATTTTCTAAATTTACCCTTTTAACTCCCCTTAATAAGAATTTAACGACCGATACTTATAGGAACTTTTTTTACCAGTTTAAGAGTATTATCACACCCCGAATATTTTTACACCATTTCAATGTATACGAAGATGACGGTTTACAAAAAAACCGCCGAAGAAAAAGTTACTAAACAAAAACAAATTAAAAACTGTGAGCATTTAGAAGTAGTTACTACAGATAGTGTAGATGAAGCGAATAATTTAGAGGCAAAGCTGATAAGGAGATGGCAATAGTGCCATGCACCATTAAATAAATTCAATTTAAAAACTTGTTCTGACAATCTTATAGCTCTCTACATATCACGACATTTTTGAAAACTATTTATTTGTGCATACACAGTCTGAGATAGAGTAGATTTCTTTCACGGCGCTCTACATATCACATTTTTTTAAAAAGTATGTATGTATTAGTGCATGGAGGACATGAGATATACAGTGTGTCTACTTAAGTTGGAACCATATTGTAATGTAACCCACCCGCCAAAAACCCCGCCATTCTGTTATTTTATGATATTTTTAACATATTTTCCATTCTTTATTATTATGATGTCTAGGGAGGACTCTACACGTTGTGTTATTACAGAATAGTTCTTAGATTGTACTGCTAGAAGTGATGGTTGGGAGGTGGCGAGGTAAAAGAAAACAAGTAATCCATATCTAACATTTATTTAGAGAAGCGGAACATTAAATATGAAAATACAGAAGTAAATTAACTAATAAAATATTGACAAATGTTAGACATGTCTGGTTCGGTGCAATATCACGGAATTAAAGGGGAAAGAACCAGAAAGAAAACCCCTGTTAATACAGACAAAACCTAAATGAAAATTAAAACAACATAAATCCGGTAAATCGTCTGAAACAAATAAAACAGATAAATTAAACTAACCCTAAAATCAAATAAATCAAATAAACCAAATAAATCAAATACATCGTATAAATATAATACATCAAATAAATCATATAAACAAATAAATCAAATACTTAAAACACATCAAATAAATCAAATAAATCAAATAAATCAAATAAATCAAATAAATCAAATAAATCAAATAAAGCAAATAAATCAAATAAATCAAATAAAGCATATAAATCAAATAAATCAAATAAATCAAATAAATCAAATAAATCAAATAAATAAAATAAGTCAACTAAATCAAATACACCAAATACATCTAATAAATAAAAGGTAGACAAAGCACAAGATCGACTCAAAGAAAAAAACCTAGCTCAATGTTTCCCGTAAATTATTTATACATTAAACGATACGTCGTTAGGTAATAAAACGGAGGATCGCCTTTAAATCGCAACAAAATCTACACAAAGCAAAACAGGGTATTAAGACTAGTAGAACGGTAACAGGGAAGTATACACTTTACTACCTGCCTAGAGATGAGGTCCTACTTTATTCTAGAGGTGAAATCTGGTAGGTTAATGAACACCTAAACCCTATGTCACCCCTAGCCACGGGAGCATACCTATTCGACCCAAGATTCAAGACTATCCTCTCACTTTATGAAAATTACATTACTAGTAAGCAAACCCGACATTGTTGCTATGTCCCTGTCTTTGGGTAAATCGAATAATTTGTAAATGGGTATTTAATAAAAAGGGGAACATAAAACACAATAACAAGGGAATACCAATAAATATATTGTTATGGTTAAATTTAAGTGCATATCATAGAAATAATCGATCTAAATACCTAAAATAATACTTACATATTTAAACTAATGACACCACGCTCTGTTATCTTTTTTTTTTCTAAAATAAAAAGCCAACTTACTTCCCAAGATCTGTCACTCATCCCCCCGAACTGCTACCTATTCTGACGTTCGGGCTATTTCGTTCCCCGACCCAAAAAAGGTGGGAGAATTTTAAACAAGGAATGGCTCGGTCGAATATAGGCCCTTTCAATATGGAAAACTTTTTTATTATTAATTTTAGGAAAAAAAGTTATTCTTTATAAAAAGTTCTGCATGGTCTAAAACCTGAAATACAACCATCGGATTTAAAATTTGTTGAGCCGTATACAAGGTTTGTCGAAAAATATAAATTTTGCTCAAGAGTAAAGTACCTTTAAATTTGACCATATCGAAAAATGTTACTAAAAAAAGTTGATCATAATTAAAAATTACGTTTAAATATGCAAAGTACATCCATATACATTAATAAAATTATTTTTAAAACGTATGTCTACAATAATGCAAATTTAACTATAGTGTACTTATTAAACGTTTTAATTGCAAAATTATTAGAAAATATCGAAAAACTAAAAGGTTATCATGTGTTTCGTAATCACAAGAGATAAATGTTCATTCAAAATAGAAATATTAGTAAAAAATAAAATAATCTGAAGTTTTAATTTAAATGGATGTACTTGCAACTATTTTTAGTAACATTTTTCGATATTGTCAAATTTAAAGATACTTAACTCTTGAGCAAAATTTATATTTTTCGACAAACCTTGTATACTAGCCGCATAGAATAAGGGCGTCTTTTGACTCAAATCCAAAAAAAAAAGAAAAACACCAATAATAACTATTGAAATATTAAGTATCATGATCAGACAAACAAAGTTGCAACCATTTCTTCTTATTTACGACATAATAATATCAAATGCTGACAGTTCGAATTTAACAGATCTCAGGTGACTTTATCAACTTTAAATAATATATCATATCAATATTTTGCTTAGAATCGGCTTGGTTTTAAACTAAAAATTAAGAAGCGCACGCGTTTTTATCCCACGTACTGACTAGTCCTGTCTGTTGAATAAAAATGTTTTTGATTTACCAAGATGTAGTTTATAAATACAAAAGTTATTGAAGGAGATAATAATTATATTAATGACTTATACAGTTAAATGACATTAATTGACAAAACTATCAGCATCAACATAGCAACAGATCACGGATATTGCTTTATTTCAACAGTGTCTCGTTTCGTTCGTTTTTAATATTAAATACTTAAATATTGCATAATATAACGAACCATCGAGAAAAATCATAACTGGAGTAGGATGTGAAATTTAAATATTTTAGATTGATATTGTAGCCAATGCTGCAGATTGCCATTTATTACTTGACATTTTCATCGTAAACAAAGTTTATAACGTAGAAATGATACTGCAACAAATAAAGAATAAAAAAATCACATATGTTTAAATTACAAACCTAGTTGGGTATAGGCTTTAACGTTTCCTGCTTATTATCCTGTTATCAAAAATCTTTCAAGATTTTGAAGTGTTTCTCTGATAGCACTATCTTTTTTGGAATACCCATTTTTTAATTCCTCATCATTCAGTTAATTTATGAATGGGCTGAGTATCTATATACGACATCATGTAGCAGTAAGTGTGTCTTCAAAAAAATTGGTCCCACCAATCTATATATTCTAACCGAAACACCATCTTTTTGTGTATGCAATGGTTCTTCAATAAAAAAATTGGGGTTTTCAAATGACCACTACCTTATATAAAATATCCAGAAAGATAAAACCAAGCCTCATATGAGATTTTGGAACCATTGATAAAATTCGTTTTTTAGAATGAGTTGGCATATACCATAAGACAAATTTGTTGATTGGGCCATAGGTGTCTCTCTAAATAATTACATAGAATTTGTCAAAACATTGTATAAACCTTTATAGTCAAACACCAATTCAGCCATGCATTGTGAAATTAAATACCGTCACTCATCATTTAGTTTAACACCTGCACGAACGAAACATTCGATCATTTTTACGTTTTGCTCTGTGTTGAATATCACTTTTTAAATTTAAACATGATATAACGGAGTAAACTGCAAAAGTTACATGTCAACATCTCACACTTGTATATGATTTACGGTAATGTTACCTATAAATTGTTAAATGTGGTTTTTCAAAAATTGACAAGTGTATCTGATATCCGGTAATAGATAGGCATAACTTTTTAAAGAATTATTTTGCTGCAATGGAACTAAAGTCAAGAATAAAAACCACGTATTTGGTTAAATAAAATTAGTTTGTTTTATTTTTAGTGCTCTTGTGAGGTATCCAAATGGAGATGTAGTTCATTATTCCTGCCAGGATAAAAAATAAAGTGGTTAATCATATTCCCTCACATATGGAAAAGTTACCTATCAGCAATAGCATCTAGTGGACACATTGTACCGCCTCCGATCAGCCGCATTTACTTGTTTTTTATATGGTATTTTACATTAATTTGAATTTCGTATCTATTAATTTTTATTATTTTTGGCCATAAGTTTTACATATTTAAAGAGAATGTGATATTTAGCTCATAATATATTTGTAGAAATTGGATTTTTCATTTAATATTTTTTCCAAACTTTATATTTAAATATTGACTGACTTTAATATGAAGGTATAAACAAAAATTCATTGTTAGTTATTTAATTTTAATTTATATATGCAATATTTTTTATTAAATTAACATAAATATATGTACATAGAGCCTGAATGGGGGAAACGAAATAAATTCTGTAATTAAATTTATGAACGTTCTTAGTTGATTTATTGAACTTACATGACTTTAGTTAGTGACTTCACGGATATTTTTTTCTAATTTACTAAAAAGGTGAGACTTGTTATATGTAGTTGGAAAAAAATTAAAAGTTTATTGCATCATTTGCTTTTTTATTACATCTCACATACATTTTCATAAAACTTTTTTATAGTGAGGGCAAAAAAAGTTTTTAATTTAATAACCTTTATGTTTTTATCCCTATTTGTATATAGTGCTCGCGTAAAGTATGGAAACGCCTTAATATCCTTTAATTATTGATTCTTTAGGACAGATCGGTTTTTAATTTTGGTTATTTTAAAATATTGCCACCATAAGATCTAAGTATGATGTCATCGTATGTGATTTAAATGTAATAATTTTCCATATTTCTTGATATCCATTCCCAAGTTACGACTTTCGGATTGATTATTTTTTCGTGTATACTTATATATTTTGTTAATTTGTAATTATTTAAAAAACCGCAATGATTGTTTCTAGCATTACTTTGTGGAATCTACCTATTATCAATTTAAATAATAAAATATACTTATAATTCCACCATATTCTAAAACTTTTTAAATATTCTTATAGTGATGCCATAGGATGAAATAATTGTCATAAGAATATTTAAAAGAAAATAGTGGAATTTTAAGATAGTTATATATTTTATGTTTTACATTTTTTTAAAAAACGATTCTTCAGGCTTATTCAAAATAATTTGAATTAGAAGTCTAATCTAGGGACCGTGACTGACGTTTAAAATAATAAAATACTTAAAACACTATGCACATCTCTGTATAACAATCAATAAAGTAATTAATCAGTTAAATTAGTCTATCTTTTACAAATATATTTTAATTCAACTGATCTAGCTATTTTTATTTAACTTGTAAACGTTTTTAGAGTTTTTAAAATTCGGGTTGGTTATATTAGGGGCCGTTAAAAATTCAAAATGGCTGCCTATTTGTTTCACCAGAAATGATGCATAAGCTGAAAATTTAAATGGAACCCCCATATATTTATATACTTTTCCATTCTACGAGTTCAAATATCTACTAGTCGACTAACACTTTAAATGCACTTCCATTTTTTAAATTTAATTCTTCTAACCGTATTCAAATTACCAAAAAACGTAGAAAATATTAATTTAAAAAAAAATCAGCAAAATTGTTTTTTTTTTTTAAATTACCATGTTATCATTTCAAAACATTAAGTTGTCTAAACAGAGTCTGCTTCAAAAGCATGTCGTCTTGTTAGAAATTAGGATGTTTTAAATTACCGCTTTATTTAAAAATTAAAAAAATTACAATGTACATCATTTTACTAGTACTTGAAAGAGTTGTTTAATATGCAAGATGGTTCGTGCACATTTATTTTGAAAAATATGAGTTTTAGTTTAAAAACTAAAATACCTAAATTTAATCGTTGATAAAATGTTAATTATTTCACGCTTTGGGATAGGAATGTTTAAAAAGTTTTGGAAAATCGTGGAATTTTAAGACAATTATATGTTATCATTTACATTTATTTAAAAAACTATCCTTCAGGCTTATTCTCGAATAATTCGAATTAAACGTCTATTATAGGAAAACTGAGTGATCTTTAAAGATGAAAATAATTAAACTATGAGAATTTTATCTATTTATGTATTGTGATTTCTTGTAAATACTAAATGAATTATATAATCATTTTTGATGAGACTGACAATTAAAACAATTTTGAATTAGTTTCTATATATGTACATAGTTTGTATTATTTGGTACAGGCTTTTAATTCAGTGTAGTCTACTATAACTCTCTTTATGTTAACTCTGTTGTTGTCTTGTCAGGGTACTTCAATAGTCATATCATTATTAAGAACAGAAAGTGGTGTTTTGCTTGAGACAGAAAGTGGCAAAAATTGAAATATCTTACTGGTAAATTACTTAATTCCCGGTATATTTCATTGTAAAGTGTAAATATATATTCAGTAAATTAATATTAAAGCAGGACCCCGATAGATGGTTTTTTGGTTGTGATTATTGCTATAAATTGCTATTATTATTATTATAAGCCCACATTTTTAGAACGCTCACAAAAGACACCATACCGAGTATAAATGAGTTAAGGGCCACCCCTATAACTTTTGAAAGCTGTGGCAAATTTGGGTTGATTATATGAGAGGCAGTTTGGAATTATCTGGTTTCAAGCTAAAAATTTAATTGGAATGCCCTATATATTTGTCCATATTTGGATTGTATGGTTTCAAATTTAGTTCTTCAATTTTTTTAATTATCTTTTAGATCTAGTGGTCGTGACGTTACTCAAGTTTTTCAGCTGAAACTCAATTTTTTCAAAAGAAACACCCTGTATATTAAATAGCTCTTTCAAGTACTAGTAGAATGATGTAGGTACATTATAATTTTCATAATTTCTACATAAAGCAGTAATTTAAAGTATCCTAATTTCTGACAACACGACGTGCTCTTGAAGCCGATTCTGTTTAGGTAACTTAATGTTTTGAAATGACAACATGGTTAATTAAAAATAATAATAAATAAATATACTAATTTTGCTGAGTATTTTTTTTTATTAAAAATTTCGGGTTGATTTTGCTTTATTTTTTAGTAATTGAATAAGGTTAGGACCACTAAATTTAAAAAATATTCTTTTAAAAACAATGGAAAATGTGGCCCTAAAGTGACAGTTAATTAATATGTATTTGAAGCTGTAGAATCCAAATATGTATTTTTTTAATGAAAGTCTGTACTTCATTTTTAAATTATTCACAAAAAATAATACTTTACATAGCTGTTACAGTTTGCGAGATATTTCTATTTATGGCGAAATGCAGGTGCTCACATAAAATGAGAAATAGCTGGATCAGTTGAGTTTAGATAGATTTACACCAAACTGACGAATTTAACCGACTAATTACTTTATTGGTTGTTATACAGAAATATACATGGTCTTGTTAATAGTTCGGTATATGTATCATCTACTAACACCTAGTTTAAATAATGGGCTTAATTCTTACAAACCACTCAAAATTATCTATTTCACGTGATTTCCTAACTGAATTCCTTTCAGTTTGTATTAAGTGTCCTTAAATCTAACTCCTACAATTTTTTTATTTGTCATCCATAAGAAATCTTCACAATATAACTAGGTATCCCTTAAAATAAAATAATAATGTATGTTCTATTTAACTTAAGCAAGTTATTTAAGCTAAAAGTTGGAATATGTTTCCAATTTGGAAATAATAATAATAATAAAAGGTTGTTTAATTTTCTTTCTAAATTTGACAAAAATATTATTACTATTCCCGATCAACTACATCTGATAACAGCTATAAAAAATAGATGGGGAAATAGAGGTATTTTCCAAAAGCATTCACCTCATAATAAACGAGATCAGTTGCTTTTTTACGCATTTTATGTTGCTTCAAGAATGTTAAATTCAAATCAAAAAGTTGAATGAAACTCGTAGGCTTCAACGGATTACAGCTTCTGGAGGACCATGTCATTCTTGAGATATAACTCCACGTTTCCCCTTCTGTCACAAGCGGCTTCTTTAGGAGGCAATGTGTCCACAGTAATACATTTATTAATCGTAGTCAACATCTGATGTATCTGGCTACGTTTAGTAGTTTCCCCACCTGAAGAAGTCGCTTATAATAGATAGCAAAACTTTAAGAAACATCTAAAAAAAGACTAAGTCCTCTAAAAGTAGTAATCGTCACTTATTTAACTCAAGTACTAAAACTAGCTAGAATACATCTGAAATGGGTCATGACGCCATCACTGGATACCTGATGTGTTTTGCCTCTGGCTACGTTGAGTTACCGTGCCATCTTACCTCCTGAAAAAGCTGCTTTCTGACAGACGGAGAAACGTTGAATAACATCTAGGAAATGACGACGACTTCCGATAGCAGTAATCCTCAAAAAGGTTTTATAATTATCTAGAAGGTACCGAATTACTGGGGCATTAAATAAACAAAATGTAGAAATTCGACTTAGTTTGGGGGTATTCAGTTTTGGTTTGACTTTCGAAGCATAAACACGTCCGATAAGCGAATAAAGTGCTTCGAGAATCCCATTTACATTTAAATTTAAATCATAGTGTTTTTGTTATCTACATAAAATGATAAATAGTTAACGGCAAAAAAAAAGTCGCAAAGAAAAATAAACGAACAACAAAAAGATGAATCCGACAGGAAACTTAATTGGTTTTGATAACACAGGCCAAGCAGTTTATCAACATGCCAATTATATACAGGGTCACCCAAATACAAACCCACCAATAATGCAACCTGCTCTCACAAATATGCAGTTTCAACAAAGCCAACAAGTTCCAATGCATACAATACCTAGTTATGCAATTCCACCAACACAACAGCAGTCAGTAGCAGCAAGCACGTCACACACAAACAGCGAAGACAGAGGACAACACATACAAAGAATGTCCTCTACTAGCGAGGAGGAAGAAGAAAGGACAACGAATAGTCAAAACGAATGGCAAGAAATAAGAGGGGGCACAAAAAGGAAAAAAACTGCCAAAAAAAAAATACAACGACAAACGAAATCCAAACAAACAATCGGTTCCAAACACTAACAGAAGAAGAGGAAACCACAAATAACTACACTGAAACGCCAAAAATACAAAAAAATCCCCCAATATTCATCCATGGGGTGATAAATTATAAAGAGATGGAGAAAAGCATACAGGCCGTCGCTGAAAGGAATAAATACTTCACAAAAAGTCTAGCCAATAACGCCGTAAAAATAAATTGCGAAGATGCTGAAACATACCGGAATCTAGTACGAGAATTCAAAAACAAAAATATATATCACCATACATATTAATTGAAAGAAGACAGAGCATACAGAGTTGTTATAAGATACCTGCACTATTCAACAAACTTGGACAACATCAAAGAAGAACTACAACAACTAGGACACAAAGTACGAAACATCACCAATGTACAACACAGAATCACCAAAGAGCCACTCAACTTATTCTTTGTTGACCTAGAACCAGCCCCAAACAACAAGGACGTCTATAAGATTACAGGACTTCACAACATAATAGTGAACATCGAACCCCCAAGGCCACATGCAAATATAATACAATGCACTAGGTGTCAACAGTATGGACACTCAAAATCATACTGCAATAAGCCATACATATGCGTAAAGTGTGGAGGAAATCATAATACGACAACATGTAGAAAAACAAAAGAAACCCCTGCAAAAACTACTTTTCAATACCAAAATACAGACTTTACCAAACTAATCACCCAGATGGCACAGCTCACGGAGGCACTGCAATACTCGTAAAGGACACAATAAAATGCCACGAATTACAAAAATACGAAGAACCACACATACAAGCAACATCAGTAAAAATAAGCACACTTCCATATGATCTCACAGTAACAGCAGTATATTGTCCACCTCGACATATCATAAAAAGGGAATAATTTGAGGCATTATTTCGCACGCTAGGACCCAAATTCATAGCAGGCGGCGACTACAACAGCAAAAACACAATATGGGGCTCGCGCCTGACCACAACAAAAGGAAGAGAATTGGCACAAGCAATACAAAACAATAATTACTCACACATCTCAACAGGATCACCCACATACTGGCCAACCGACCCAAACAAAACACCTGACCTGCTGGACTTCTTCATAACCAACGGGATATCGACAACCTATGCAGATATAACACCAAACTATGACCTAACCTCAGACCACAGTCCAATAATAGCTACACTAAGTACAGCCCCAATAATAAAAAAGCCCAAACCCAGACTACACAACTTCAAGACAAACTGGGACAAATATCGCCAAAACATACAGGACACTATTGAACTATCATCAAGACTCAAGGATCCGCATGAAATAGAAAACGAATGTACGAAATGTATTAGCACACTACAACAAGCGGCCAAAGCAGCAACACCTACAACAAATCCAAAGAAAACTGCAAACAACATACCTGTCGAAATAAAACGACTAATAGCACAGAAAAGAAGAGCTAGAACAACCTGGCAAAAAACCCGTACACCGAACAACAGAGCTGTTTACAACAACCTCAGCAACAAATTAAAAACAAAATTGAGAGACATGAAAAACGAGTCAATTGAAATCTACATCTCCACATTATCAAGAACCGATAACTCAATATGGAAACCAATAAAAAACAGACGGAAACCCACAACAATATCTCCTCCTATACGCAAAAATGTCATTCCACCTGGGCCATGGGCAAAAAGCGACCAAGAAAAAGCTAATCTTTTCGCAGAGCACTTGGCAACTGTGTTCACACCTCTAAACGACGATCCAGTACAAGACATAGAAGAAGACCTAAATACGCCACTACAGATGCAAGAAGGACAAAAAATAAAATTATTTACACCAAATGAAGTTAAAGAAGCAATAAACAACCTAAATACAAAAAGGGCACCCGGAGTCGATCTAATTACGGCGAAAATGCTAAAAGAATTACCAAAAAAAGGCCTCACTAAACTGCTGCACATCTACAACGCAATAATAAGAACTGACTTCTGGCCTCAGTGTCTTATTATTGGACAAATTATAATGATACCCAAGCCTGGGAAAAAACCGGAAGAAGTCACATCATACCGTCCAATAAGCCTTCTACCGACAATTTCAAAGCTACTAGAAAGGCTCATTCTTAACAAATTAAACAAAGAGGTAGAACCCCAAAACTGGATTCCAAATCACCAGTTTGGATTTAGAAAATTACACTCAACAACACAACAATGTCATCGTATAGCAAATATAATAAGCGAATCACTGGAGACCAAAAAATACTGCACTTCTGCTTTCTTGGACATAAGACAGGCTTTCGACAAGGTGTGGCATCCAGGACTACTCTATAAAATAAAAACAGTCCTCCTAAACAAATATTTTAACCTGCTGAAATCATACCTACAGGAACGCCAATTCGAAGTGAAAGTCAATGAAGAAACTTCCATCCGTTTACCAATCCAGTCAGGAGTGCCGCAGGGAAGCATACTAGGACCACTACTGTACGTATTATACACAAGCGATCTTCCCACCACAGCATCAACAACAACGGGAACATTTGCAGACAACACCGACATCTTCGCAAGTCACGAAAATCCCACAATGGCTTCTCACAATCTACAATATCACCTAAACTTGCTAGAAAATTTGTTAAACAAATGGAAAATAAAGGTGAATGAATCCAAATCATCACACATAACATTCACTCTACGGAAAGGAACTTGCCCACCAGTCCACATAAACCAAAACAATATCCCACAAAATGATACAGTCAAATATCTAGGACTAACATTTGACAGCAAACTGAACTGGAAACAACACATAAAAAAAAAAGAGAACCCAACTGGACCTAAAAACAAAAGAAATCTACTGGCTAATTGGAAAGAAATCCTATCTATCCCTGGAAAATAAAATCCTAATCTACAAAACAGTCCTGAAGCCGATCTGGACGTATGGGATCGAACTGTGGGGCTGTGCCAGCATGTCAAACACAGCTATAATACAAAGAGCACAATCTAAGATTCTCCGAACTATAACTAACGCACCCTGGTACGTATCAAACCACACCCTACACACCGATCTCAAAATTCCATATGTGAACGAAGTCATTAGAGAAAACGCTGACAAACACTATGTGAGGCTAGAGGACCACCCTAATCCTCTACTACAGCCACTACTACAACCCTACGACAACAGAAGACTCAAGAGAAGTTGGCCAATAGACCTAAAAGAAGACTGAGGTAACATCACTGAATGTTAACCTCCACAAGACATTAAATGTACATTATAAATTACTGCTATGTACAAGCCATCCTATTGGCTTATAGATTATGATTTACTCTGATTGCCAATAAAAATTCATAAAAAAAAAAAAGTTTGGGGTATTCGATTGAACCATGCATTTTGTAAAAAATGAAAGGCATGATAAAAAAATGCTAAAACTATGCCACCTTGGTATAGAGAAACCTTAAAGTAGTTTAAAGAGGCTAAAAATTAGCTAATCGGAAACAACATTGCTTAATATTAGTTTCATTGTCCTTCATATCTAAAATACTTGATTCCTTATACCGAGAAAATTTATGAGGTCTTTGTTTTAAGAAACTTTCTCATCTCTGGTCTCAAGCAACTTTCTGAAATCATCTTTTTAAGCAAATTCCTTCATTTATTTCTAAATAAAGTTCATAGCCCTGGGCTCCCTCCAAATATATTTTTAATAGAGTTAGATTGATAAAGTAACAATTGTCTGTGGTTGTGCAAGTATCCCCATGACCAATTTTAGAGTATCTTACCTTTTAGTTTAACTAATGTTAGATTGTTTCATCATAATAATGAGCATAGATGCGGCTTTGCTGCATGGTAAGAGTCACATTAATGTTATCCGTACTAGTAAAAAAGAATTGATATTTTAAAAAAAATATAGCATGTTTCACAAATAAAGCACCAAATATGAATTTTATTTAAAAACAAAAAAATATCTTGATTTTTATACAGTGTGTACATAAATTATGGAATAAATTCATTTTAAGCTAAACAATTTTGAGGAAAAATCCTGAGACAAGTCGGTTTTTGATTTTAATTTAAT
Organism: Hermaeophaga mercurialis; assembly: GCA_951812935.1. Lineage (NCBI taxonomy): Eukaryota > Metazoa > Arthropoda > Insecta > Coleoptera > Chrysomelidae > Hermaeophaga > Hermaeophaga mercurialis. Next base: position 618,130 of record OX638360.1, on the reverse strand, counting down.
GTATTTTTACATAACAATTAATTATATAAGGTAAACCATTTGTGAGTAACGATGTCATTGACAATTTTTGGGTGTGCCATTTGAAAAAAATTATATTTATATTTATATATAAATACCTCAATATGACCTTTCTACTTTTTTATCATTTGGTCTAGGGTATTTATTCTTATATTTATAGTCTATTTATTTTGGTATTTACATATTTTTTATACAACATTGATATTTGTTTTATGCAAGGTTTTTTGAAATGTACGTGTACATTTTTCTAATTATATGACTTTTATGCTATATCATGTATATAAACCCAAAGAATGGATAAAATAATAATAATAACTGTTATATATTATTATTAATATAATAATCATTTTTGATTAATAATAATTATTATTAATCAAAAATTAACACAGATTAAAGTTAAATACCTGCTAGTTTTCAGATTTTGACTCTTTGGATTAAGAACCGTTGCGTTCGAGTTTGATTTGTTTTTAAATTTCCAATTCTTACAAGTATTCGATTCAGTTTTGCCCTAGTGCCATAAAGTGGCGATATTCTGTTAAAGTCAAAGTAAAACAAATACAGAGACATCTTCTATTAATTTTAACCATTACTTACTTACTTAATTATTTTTTTTATTAGCATATAAGAAGTATGATGTTAAATTCTATTATGGAATCAAAATAATTCCTTTAAATATCATAACATTTTCATGGATTTAAAGATCTTAACATTAATTTTCAACTTTTGAACAATTGTATATTCATATAACATATTATAGAAATCCATTTCTAATACAGATTAAATATAATTTATATCCAATTCCATTATCGAAGAACATAATAGAAATTGATTCTCAGCCTTGTGTCATTTTAAAAGTTTCCGCCAAAACTGTCCAATTGTGATTGGCTAGAGAATAAATTTACCGATAGAGGTCCGCCATGGGTGCCCAGTATGTTTGTAAACTGGGTTTTTGTATAATTTTGTCAAAATACTAATATTTATAGTGAAAATAATTTGTTTTCAAGAATCAGTCAACCTAGAGTAAGATGTATTTAATGTAATATCGGGTATTTATTGAAAGTGTGGTGCATACAATTAAAATTATCATTAGAATAGGGGTTAGGTTACCCTTGCGGCCTTATTGCTAACGTAAGATACGAATGTGGTACCCACTGTTAAATAAAATATGCAACATCGAGTAAAAATGTTTTTTTGTATTTGTTATTACAAATATCAGGTAAGATTTAAGTCTTTAAATACATTGTCATGTTTATTTGACCTACAAAGTCATTTATAAAAGGGATGAAATTTTCTCAAATGTCATGTTTTAACAACTTGTCAGATTCGTTTCAAATTTTCGTTAACAAAATTATCAAGATTGTCAAAATTGGTTTGTTAACAATACTATTATTGCATTTTTGACAGAATCTTTGTGGTTAGAAAACATATTTTTAACTTTCCAATATTTGATTTTACAGTTTTTGTGAATGGCATTTTAACACTTTTTTTTAGAAATCCTCAGTAAAATGGAAAATTAGATCCATGATGCTGCTATCTGAATGTTGGTAATATTTGACTGTATTCAAGGATGCAAAGCCTGGAGGTTGCATGTGAGGAGGGTGAAGTAAGTTTAATTTTCCTTTTTTTTTAAAATATGCACTATAATTTCAGTATATTATTTCATATTTAACCTTAACATACTATTATAAAAATGGATAAATCCATTCATCACATAAGTTAAATAACCTACATTTTTATTTAATTCAAACATTGATAGTTATCAAGTAAAATTTTAATAAAAAAATCGAAAATGTGAATCTTGGAGCTTATTTACAATAAGGGGAGATTAGTTAGTGATAAACCTGAAATTTCATTTTGTTTAAAGGTACATCAACTTTATAAAATTTAAGGGCTACTTAATGAGTATGCTTTTAATTTAATGTATATTATAACTTATTTTAGATCTTAATTTTAATTAGGAAATATTTTTTATATATACATTGATAATGGAACTTTTTGGTAACTTATTTCCAAAATTTTATATTTTAAAATATTTTTTAGTAATACTTTTGTTGGATTTAAAAAATTTTTGATCATATTGTATATAACAAAATTATAAATGCTTCACTACTTAACACATTTCAGTAAACGGGTATTACTATATAAATAGGAAAAATATCTTGTAAAAATGATATAGTATCCACTTGTATTGATTTCAATGTCTTTGTTACTTCCTAAAAAAACGGTGTTTACCAATATTTTAGGTTTATTTTTAAAATGTTAAATTACCCGTTGTGATATTCTGGTATAGGGAAGACTCATAAAACTAAAAATATTTTGGAAATACCCTTAGTGTTTAAATAATACAGGGTCCATAGTATGTAGCTTGACCAGTTTTTAATTAAAAGTTTTTTGGGCAACAATTGTATTTGAAATTTATTTTAAATAAAATAAGGCATTCTTTATTTTTTATTTGAATTCTGCATAAAATTGTGAATAAACTCTCTTTACGTTTATGTGTCTTATATCAAAAATGAACCATTTTTGAAACAGCCTGAAATCGCCAATAAAAAATGTTATTTCTACTAATAACATAGTTACCGACTTGAACATTTAACATGTAAACAATAAGGACATTTTAAATTAAACCCCTGGTTGTAAAATAGTCTGTAACTTTATACAGAGTGTTTTAAACATACTTGATTGCTTTTTCTGATTTGTTACTTTTTACCTTTATGTTGCATTATTCCTTTTAATTACCATTTTATTATATATTTTTATTATTTTTCTTGTCATTTTGTATGCATTTCTGTTGTGTTATAAGTATTTTTTTTATACATGATTTGTTGTACATCATATTTTCTATGATCTATAGGCATCAATGAAGATTTATCTATTTCTAATACAATCCCATATTTCCGAAATGAAAAAATAAAAAACATACGGTCTGACTTTATAAAGTTGCCTGTATATTTCAAAATGATTTTAAAATACATATATGGAACTTTTTCATAATTTTAACATTTTAATATTTCTCAAATAATGCACATTTGATCTTCAGAGTATAAGTAAATTATCAATATGTGAAGAGGCCCTAATAATTTTATTAGAATTAGTGCTGGGCCCTGTTAGTATGTCAAATTACTACTATTTATTAACATCTAAACCTGTAATTAAATAAGCATTCCCTAGCCAGTGTTTAGCTAATATTACATGGATTGGCAGATGTTTTTTTTAAGTTTAAATCTATATATCTAGATTTTAATGATAACATCACTGCCTTTAATATTTCCATTTGGTTATCATATTAAAAACATTCTCCGCCATCCAATTTGAAATTAGCTGTATATGCCTATAATTAAGGGTTGTTTTATACTCCTGGTTATTTTTCTGCCTGAAATTCCTATCTCATATCATTTTAAATTATTCTATTTGTATTTCTACCATTTCATTTAGGATCTACTATAAAATATAGGTAATCATACACCAAGTGTACTACATTTAGTTAGTCTTGGCTGTAGCCTTTGAATAACTGTTTTGAAACTCTTACATAGAAAAGTTTGTTATAATTCCTTGATTATGATAAGGGTGTAAATATTCTATATAGTTTAAAAACTGTTGTTATTTTAGCATTCAGTTAAGAGGTTGAAGGCAAGCCGTCCATCCTTACCTCTGTTATGCCCCCAGGAACCTTCAACATCTGGATCTTGCTCATCCCAACAAGAAATTGTAGAAAACCCATCAGGGAAACCTCCTATCGACCTATTTGCCAAACTTTTAGAATTGTACAAAGAAGAAAATGGTGTCTTTGTCGTTGATAGTGAGGAAGAAGAGGATGAGGAAAAGGAAGATTCAGAAGAAAAAACAGTAAGATCTTTTTAAAAATTACTTGCAAATTGAAGGGCATAAATAACAACCATTATCAATAATTTACTTTTTCTTCTTCTAGATTGATCTTATGTCCATTAAAACGGTCGACATAGTTATTTTCATTGTATCTATATGTTTCAGTTCTTCTGACTTCAAACTATCATTTTCGTGTCATCTGTTGGTTTAACTTTAGCTTCCATTTTATTTATTGACCCACGTCTTTCTTGGTCTTCTTTTCTTACTTTTATTTTTTGTTCTAGCTTCTATTTTTTTTCATTCACAGGTTTTCTGTATTTTGTCTGTTATTAGGAGTTGCTTCATCATATTTCTGATTGTTTCGTTTTTAAGAAGATCTCATTTACTTTTTTCTATCACTTTCTTAAGTGATTCATTTTTTAGATTCTGATTATGTTTCTTTTGTACAGTCTTGCATGTCTGCGTTATGTTATTAGTTGGTTTTAAACCTCAAGCTTATTAAAATTTTACAACAGGGTGAATAAGAAGAAAGGATCAATTTTAATTGCAATTTTAGGAGGGTGAAAAATTAGTATTTTACTTAAAAACAGGTCTAAGTTCCATCCTTATTAAGTTACAAGATATTCAAGTTTTAGATTTGTTGAAAATTGATTGTTCATTTTTTGTTTGACATGAATATTTCATTAGACCTCAGTTAAATTTTGTAGATGGCTCGTCAAACTTAAAATACTTACAAATAGGTAATATTTTTTTATTTCTCATTTGTTAATAACATCTTCTTTTTTATCAAGTGTGTATAGAAATAATTTTCAAAATATTAGCCAGATTCAAGAATGTATGGTAATTATAAAGATTAATATTCGCTTATTTAAAATAGTCCTAAAATATACATTATTAAATTTACATCATTTTTAAATTTACCAATTATTTAAAAAATCTGGATGTCTTATATTTTTGTTTTAAACAAAATATTATTTAATATCAAAATTATTGATAGGCATAAAATGTATTCCAGACCCTAGATGAACAAGAATATTGACAATATTTAACTTCAATATTTTTGGTCAATACTACATCAATATTTCTCTACCTTACACGATCAAAAATATTGTCAATATTTTACATCAGTATATGTCTATTTTCTTTGGGACCTTCCATATCGTTGTAAAATTTCAAGTGAATATTCCCCGTTTGCGCCGGTTTTGATGTCCGAAAATCAGAAAATCCGGATTCGCAACAATATTTTCATCAATACATCAATACGGACATTATTGTTAATATTTTCAGATATTAATGTAATATTTATTGTCAATATTATTGATCGTGTAGGATCTGGGTATGATAAACAACTTCACTTACTGTCAATATTTCGTGGCACTTTTTATGTTACAAATACTAAATACTTGTCTAACGAAAACTATTGTGATTTTATTTTACATCATAACCTGGGTATGATTTCCATTTGATTATTCACTGTTGGGTTCCGATTAACATTGCTAATGCTAAAATGATACTAGAAAATAGTAAAAAGCCTAAATAGAGCATAAGCCTCACTTTAGCAGTCTAGTTACAACATGCATTACTAATGCAAACAACTGAATGTATAGAGTGGACTACAGTCTTATACAATATTGTTGTTTGTTATTATAAAATTGTCCTTACTCCAATTAAAAATCAAAAACCAGCTGATTTATTTGCAAAAAATGAAAAAATGAATTTAATTTTTTCAACTTTCAACATCTGCATCTCAATAAGCAGCGAGTTTAGACCAGTTTTATTAATATTTTTTTCCATGAAACTAATTATAATTTCGACCATTACTAATGAATCACCCTGTATATCATCAAATATCACTGGATCTTTTAAGCTTTAATTGACAACGGAAACAAATATTTGCTTTCTCTGTTAAAGTATGACATTATTGTGTTATTATAATTTAATTATGTTTAAAATTTTCCAGGAAATAAATTACAACCCTCTTCTGTTAGAAAAACTCGTAGCAAAAGAAAGACTGAACACATTGATTTTAAACCTTTATCCCGGCAACAAAGGTTACTCATTGGCATTCAGAACATTGTCTCGCACGGATCCCAATTTTAATGAAGATACTGCCAATATAATTGAAACCAAACCGTGGCCTTATGAAGAGGACGATCTTCTTCGATATATTGATAATGAAGAACTTCCACCATTTATTCTAGATCTACTAGAACCACAGTTTAGTTACGTTTTTTACAATGGATGCATTATAGCAGAAGTTAGAGACTATAGACAAGCTTATCCACAAGTCAAATGTGATATCCATCATGTTTTACTTAGGCCAACACCCAGAGTAAGTCACTGCTTCTTTAAATTGTTAAGATTTTGACGGGATATCTCATTTTTGTTCACACATGAAAGGGATAATGTTTCAACTATTGAAAGATTTTGTGAGTTAGTTACAATTTTATAATAAGTACTTTTGCAAACGATAAATAACATTATTACTAAAATTATCAACATAAGAAAATTTGTAATGTTTTAACTTATATATCATCAACAGATAACGAAAAGGGTCACCCTCGATCAAGTTCTCATTTCAATTGATTATCATTCGATCGGTTTTAAAGTTCTTAACTATCTTATTTCGTTTCTAAGATATGTATTTTCTATTTTATATGCATGGCTATATGGTTTGTCCAATCCCTATTGTCTTTTTTATAAAATTTCTCTTCTACAATCCTTTTTTTTAATTTAATTATTTTTTTACTATTATTATTTTTTACCTTAGCTTATATGAATTCGATTTAATTCAAATTTGTATGTAATATTACTAAATGTAAATCAGTCACTGTTTTCAGGAAGTAATTAATTAAATCGATAACAGAAACAATATTATTGACATTTTGGAAAAAAACATTTTCTAGTCTTATTATGAGTTGGTTTCTATTATAATTTTTTATTGTGCCATCTGCATGTTATGGAATGAAAGAAGTGTACTTTTTCTTGTTCTTGTTAATAACGAAATAAAATCTTGGGTTTTCGTATTGAAATCATTAGATATATCAATTAAAAATATTTTAATCATAGTGTAACTTAAAGTTAACATAATGCATCTTTATTCTATAACTTGAAGAATTACTGTGAGTATAAGATTTTTTAATACAAGAACATTGCATATCATATTCCAGTAATATCACAAAATAAAGTCTCACAAGAGAAGAAGATATTGTTCTTACAACAATAGAAGGAGCAAAAATATATGACTTCATCATAGGTGTAGGATCCATAGTTCAACCTAGGAATGTTCTTTATGCATCTCGAATTTCCATTAATCGTATTTGTATCTACCTCTCATCAAAATCAATATTATTTCTCAATATAATGTCGTAAAAATCAATGGCATTGACACTGGAAGACTCCAGACTCCAGCACAATGGCTAGTAATATGGAATATATGTCCCAAAATCCCAAATTCAATTATTCAAGAAGAAATCAATAAAATGGGTATAACAACTGTCTCGAAAATCAATTTTCTGAAAGTTGGTATGGTTGAAACAGAATACAATCACGTCCTCAGCTTCCACAGACAAATATTCATTTCCCCTCTAGAAAATACATCAATCTCAGATTTCTTCACTATATCCCATGATAATACCTCATATCGTCTTTACCTCCATATTGATGGATTCATTTGTTCAAAATATAAAGTAATCGGACATCAAGAATCGACGTGCTGTTCATCCGTTATTGAAGCCAGTTCTCAAAGTAGCGTCGAAGACATGGAGACTATTACCCATGAAGAAAGTAATACAATGTCGCAATCTTCAACTCAAAATAAACTACGACCATCGGGTACACCAAATAATAACATAACTGAAATAAATTACATCCCCACCTCAAACCATATCTCCTTCTACATCATCCACATCTACCTCAATAGCAGCAAGCACTCCCTCATTTACATCAATCTCAGCTATTACCACATTTTCGCTTACTTTTTCTCAGCCAACAAATCTTGACAACCGGACACCATTATCTCTTCTTTACAATCCACGACTTACTCTTTCCAGGTACTCACACCTACTCTACCTTAGCCAAAAAGACAAATATCAACTTCTCTTGATATTGATGATAATTTAAATTCGACTTTCATGAGGCCAGGCAAAATTTCAAAATCACCAAAATCAAAGGGAAAACCCAAAACTACATCAGAAGATATCCTATGGACACTATTAAAGATAAAATTGAAAAAATAAATCCTCCTTTCATTCTTAGTTATGATGAAATTTGCGATTTTCTAGTAAACTCGATAAAATGTCCAAATCCAGAATTAACAAGCAAAGATTATTCTAACGAACCTTCATAACTAAAAGATATTCTCAATTTTGTCTAGTCACACATTTAAAATAAAATTCTTAAAAACAATATTACCCCACTCAAAAAATTATTTATGTCAAGTATATCAACAACAGAAGAACTTGGCACAGAAACTTTATTTCAAAATGAATACAATGGTCAACAGTTTCATTATCCAGTGGAACTTAAACGGATTCTATAATCCAACTTGAATATTTAAATCTACTTATTAAAGAATCATCATCCATTGTTATATGGTACACTTTCAGCTATAGATCTTTCTTTATGTTCTCCATCACTTGCACATATTTTACAATGGGAAACAATAAAAGATCTTCACGGGAGCGACCATTTTCCTATCGCAATTACAATGATTTAAAATGAAACACCCTCAACCCCAATCTACCAACATTGGAAAACAAAACAGCTAATTGGGAAATGTACCAAAGAGAAATTGAAAAAGAAATTAAGAATTTTAATATAACAAATGAAAAAAAAACTACAATTAATTCGATAACCACGCTTTCTATCAACAATGAATTTATTTCATATAAGAAACAAATATCAGAAATCTTGGCCGATGTCTACAAAAAAAAAGCCTAGCGACCATAATTTTGACACAACCTTTCTTGAAAATAAGAAATCTACAGAATAAATTCCCGTTCCAATTTTTTTACATGAGTCTTCTTAATCATCTTAGAACTCTGCAAGAACTTGAATTCTGTATATACAATTTAAAAAATTCTGCACTCGGGCCAGATGACATCCCTGCTATTTTTTTACAAAATCTCCCGTGTAAAGCCAAATTGATTTTCCTATATCTTTTCAATAATATTTTTCTGAATCATAATTTTCCTGACCTTTGTTCAAATGCAATAATAATACCAATTCTTAAAACCGACCAGTCAAAAAATAATCCTGCCTTCTATCGACCAATATCTGTTCATTCAATATATGCAAATTTCTTGAAAAAATGATAATTCACAGATTAACATGGTATTTAGAAAACTAAAGACTTCTGTCCGCCTATCAGAGTGAATTCCGAAAGAAAAGGTCAATAACAGACAATCTCTTGGCACTAGAATCTGAAATGCACGAAACCTTCTTACAGATACAAAATCTGATTGCAATATTCTTCGATATTAACAAAGCATTTGACTCTGTATGGAGATATCTTATTTTAACAACTCTTAACACCTAGGGAATATAAGGACGTATGCTAGCATTTATCAAAAACTTCCTAAACAAACGACCAATACAAGTTAGAGTAAATGGACATACATCAACCACAAGAACACTACAAAATGGAATTCCACAAGGATCTATCCTGAGTCCCACATTATTTTTAATCGTCATCAATGAAATCCCCTGTCAAAGCCACTTTATACGCAGTTGATATAGTTGTATGCACTAAGAGTGAAAATCTCCCATTAAAGTCAGATTTACTGCAACCTTTATAAATTTGTAATGTATTTGTTCTAGGCAAATAGGATTTCTTTTTTCAAGTAAAAAAACAAAATATATCGTTTTCATCAGTCAAAAAACCATACATTGTCTAGACCTTACTTCAAATAGTGTACCAATAACAGAAGTAAAAGAAACATTTTTTAGACTTTACTTTTGATTGCAATTTAAACTGGAAAGCCCATATATCTCATTTACAAAAATCATGTCAATCCCGAATAAATTTACTGAAGGTTCTTTCAAACAGTACATGGGGTGCAGACACATCAACTTTGTTAAATCTATATAATTCCTTAATAAGAAGCAAAATCGATTACGGCTCATTATGCTACGATTCTGCAAATAAAACGCTGCTAAAGACACTAAATCGTATTCAAACCATTTCCTTAAGATTTGTGTTAGGTGCTTTCAAAACCAGTTCCACAAACAGTCTCGAAGTGCTAGCTAATGAACTACTTCTGAACCTAAGACGTGAAATGCTATCTCTAAATTATGCAAGTATATTAAAAAACCCAGATAATATCAACTTTCCAAGCTTTTTTAAAAAAATAGTGCAAGTATATATAGCGACTGCACCTCTCTGAATTCCCCAACTTGGCTGATCAAAATACCTGAAATAAACTCATCTCTAAAAAGTTACCAGTAAACCTTTACAAATCCATCTCTCATAATAAATTCCTATAAAGAAATTATTTCTAGATATCTTCCCAATCTCAGTTCTGACCAATAAACCTAATTGCTTAGTGAATTATCTCAAAGATATTAAGCTATATTCTAAAATTTAAAAAGTGTTTTTCTGATAACAACTGTATTTCACTTATAACACTTAAAATTGTAAATGTCTCCACTGCTAATAACGCTTAGTCATTGATGCGGCAAGTCGAAAAACTATTAAACAGTTATTAATGTTTTGTTCTTTGTACACTAGTGAACATAGCTTTTTTGGCTATTTGCGTTGGCCCACCAATATTGGCGATTGTTGTGTCTATCAACTTTATATCTCCACCAACCTTTAGAAACTATAGACCTGAAATAGATTATTCCTTTAATGAATTTCACAAAATCACCTCTTATACTTTTTGTACTTTTATCTATAAATTGTAATGGGTTTCAAATTGTCAAATTTAAGTACTACATTATTTACATAGAAATTATAACGGATTCTTACTGAAAATAAAAGTAGATGGTACATTTCTTACTGGTCAATAAGCATTGATGAATTTGGAAAGATAAATAATACTTATTTTGAATTTCCAGTCTTCCAAAGCGTTTTAATATGTATTCTAGTCTACCTAGGTTTCGGTATCTGACAATACCATTTTCAAAGATAGAAAATAGGAATTCAAGATAAGTATTATTTATCTTTCCATATTTATTATGAATAATTTCTATAAAGTAAGAGTTGAAACAATTAATTTAATTGATGTATTTTGTATTTGTTACTGCAATTTCAAAATTACTGTGAAAAAATAGGTATATTTAAAAAATACTAGTTTTAAAAAAAGGTTCAAAAAATCTGGGTGTTTTTGGGCTACTCATTATCAACCCTGTGCCGCTGCACTTTATTAGTGTGCGAGATTCTTGAAGTAGTTCACCACTGCTAGGAAGTGGCTCCTCCCGAAATGAAAATTTTATATTTTTCTTATTGTTAGTGTATATCGCCAAATCTTTAAATTATTAATAATCTGCTTTGACGAAAAAAGGTTGAAAATCACTGTGTTAGACTATTGAAATGCTCAAAATTTCTTTTTATTCATATTATTATTCTGACACCATTAACTTTAAACGAGGTGAAATGTATATATCTTACCTGTAGATAAATCAGAATCGCCATAGAATTGTTACTTTTCGCGTGAATCTTCTTAGCTAATTTGATATCAGTGGTTGCACAATCTTACAATAGATTATACCAGGATCCCTAGTAAAACAAAATATTTCAATAAGCAAAACAGATCGATATACTAATAAGAGCTGATATTTTATAAAATATTATTACCCCATAAAATTAAAGTAGGCAAGCATTATTTACCCACGCGAGGAAGGTAATGTGAAATAATTAGCAATATTTGTTTTAAAAGAAAATTTATTGTTCTACAATTTAATAGTACCGAAATATACAACACTAAAAACATGAAAAAAATACTAAGATAGACATAAATAACAATTAGAATATGGAAAATGATTATAAAACCCAAATATAAGTTAAGCAACTATTAGTTATCTAATTAATATTTGAAAATGTAGAGAGATTCCATCATTCATCTATGTCGCGAGTATATTTCAGAGGGAAAGTAACTCAAAGTCTTATCACATCAACATTTTTTATTTTTAACGAGGATTACAAAGGCTACTAGTTTCGCTTTAAACCCATCACCAAACCCTAATGCGGAAAATAGAAACATTTAAATGTACATAAATATTTTTAAGAGGCAATACAATTATAAAAAACTTATTGGTGTAAAAGAAAATTTGGAGATTTTAGTCAAACATCAATATGGCGCTGGTTACGACGACACATTAGTGACCAATTAGTGGTTAATATTTACTTCAGTAGTAGTAGACTTGTTCAGACCCTTTTTGTCATTGGCCAGTTTTCCTTATATTTACTTTGATGATTTCCATGTGCTTTAGAAGTATGTATAGTTATTCTTGAGTAATTTTTTGATGAAAAATTGATAGGAATATTAGAAGCTGTATAGAAAGGGTATATTAAAATATTGGAATTAATAAAAAAATGGGGCTGGAAATTTAGGATTCGATTAATAATTAGGATTGTTGATATCTCAAATTTTATTATATATTCTTAAATTCTAATTTTAGACTAACACTTTGTGAAATTTCAGAGTATCATGGCAGACATAAATAACATAGTTGAAGACAAACCAGACTGGACTAATGAAGAAAAAGACCAATTAGAAAGCCAATTACTAATGGCAAATGCTCCAACGTTATGTTTAGATCCAGATGCCTCAATAGGTGAAGAAGTAACAGATATATACAACCGTAGACGTATATGGAACACCCATAAGTTTAGGCGAATGGCCAAGAAGTTCTCTCAAGTCACCGTCAATAGAAAACGAAAATTAGACCAATTCACTCATAGACACGGTTTGGAATTTTACGAGTTCCTCTCGAAAGCCAGAAATAAACCAAAGATAGCGGTAGGAAACAGTACTGCAACAAATGTAACACCTAGGCCGCTCAGGAAGAGCATTGAAGAGCTGAAACCAATACCTGTTCCAATCTTGGAACCCACATTGCTCACTCCTCCACAAGAGGTTATCATTAACGAATTTAAACCTTTTCAGAGACCAAAAGAAAACACCGATTTCAGTCCGCAGCTCATTGAAGAGTATATACTGGAAACAGACATGCCTTCCAAAGATAAAGGCAGTCCTAGGGTTTATCATATCAAACTATCAATTTTACAACGACCTTCAGATTCTGAGTACTTAGGTGAACTTTATTTGGATAGGGATCATAAGAAAAACGAGCAAAATGGAGTCGCTTGTAGGTTTTCTCTGGGTTCCAGGGCTAACGCTAATAGATATATTCATCAATTTACGGAAATTTTCACAGAGAGTGGAAGGAAATCAGTTAGGATAAGTTATAGGTGAGTAAAAGTAATATAATAGAATTTATTTTTTAATATCTACTGAATCTTATTTTATTTCAACAAATATCTTCATTATTAAAGCCAACGTGTTGTGTCTAATTGAAAGAATGGAATGATGTAAAGTTATGTAATATGGACAAAAACATATAAAAGGCTTATTTATTTAATTGGCAACGTGGTTATTTGCCATGTTCTACCGGGCCATACAATATCAAAATATCATTTATTAAATGTGTGAAAAACTGTAAAATTTCTTTGCGAAAATTCACCAGATAAGTATTGCAAATGAACTTCAACTCATAAGTTTCTATTGACTATGAGATATGACAGCTCTACAGATATCCTTGAAACTTATCTTAAATTCGATAAATTAATCAGAATACTGTAATACGCCGGAGCAAATAATGAAGAACTAGATATAATTTGCCACTTGCTACTAAATCTTGATTTTGGTGAAGACGTCACTTTTAGGAAGATAAGCAGAGTAAAAAAGCACACAGATAAATAATATTTAACGTTTTCATCCTATATAGACCTTAATTAAGGCAGTAGCTCATCAAATTTGCAACTAAAAGTTCCCAAATACAGTTAGTCCCATAATAATAATGATTTTAGTTGAGGAACAAAAAAAATAAAAATTCTATAGTTGCTGCTGCAAAAATAGATTATATATTATTGGTTTTACAAGTTTTAGTACAAGCAGTATGCAGGTGGCAGTTTGGTTCCTAGATTCTGGTGCAACAGAACACATGTGATAGCTAGAAAGGTTTTCAATAGGGACGGGTCGGTGTTGACGGGCTGTGATGGCCATGTTGTTTTGGCGGCCTCTCAAATTTGTTGTTTATTATTCAGTCACTCATGCTAAGTAACACAATTGAGTAGCATGTCCAAATGATAAAATTTTAGTATCAAAATGAATGTTCGTTTGTGAAAATGTTGCGGGCGTTGCATCCATTTTACGGTAGACTGGTACCCTGGAGCTCCAAGTTAATGATTATAGACGACGTCGTTTGTTCACTGAGTGAGCTTCGGAGCGTTTGGAAGAGGACCTCAATTTTGGTCGAAAAATCATTTTTAGCAACGAGGCTTTTTTTGAATTTGAATTTCGATCATTTTTCGTGTATAATTTTATTTTAGTGAATTCAAATTTGAAACAAAAATTTTGTGTCTACTTTTCAGAAAAAAGAAAAATATTTATAATGAGGATTGACACTATCTGCTTCTGTTTTTGCACCGTCGCAATTTGACATAACCTTAAAGAACAGGTTCGGTACTAAGCAAATTAACAAATACAAGGTGAGTTATAACTATTCGGACATAGAGTAAGTACAGATTATTTGGACCAAAATATGGCATTTGTACCAAGTCTATGACAATTGGACCAAGTATGTGTTAATAAAATGTTGCCGTGGCAAAAGATATAAAGTTGAAATCTTTTTTTTCGGTTTTTGGTTACAATTACACTATGAATACATAATTATTATCAAAATTGGCACAAAGGCGTAACTTTAGACAAAAATAAAAATTCAGTGGGTTATAGTTAGGGCTTCTTGGTGGCCATCCAAAATCACTTCCTCTGCTAACCTATCACTGAGGCATTATGTCACTTACTGATTTTTAACTATTAATGTCATAGAGATTTAGGAATCTATTTAAATTTGGAGGAAGAACATGTGGTCCTAATACGAGTAGTTGGTACACCAACTATTTAAATTAAATTCATACTGAAAATGTCGATCTATAATATGCGGTTTTTGTATTTGTTAGTAGTGAATGTTTCTCTAATTGAAAATCCCTCGTCTAGTAAAAGTTGCTTCGTCAGTGAACAAAATATTCAACAGTAATGCAAATATTCATTGAAATACTTTTCTCTAAAACGGTTGAAATGATCAAGTTTCAACAAATACAACAAATTTACATAAAAAGACGTTTACATAATGTTATATAATCAAAATTACTGAAAAGTTTCGTCAAAAAGAGATGCGACATCATCAGAAATTAAATATTTTTTGTCTAAAGTTATGCTTCTGTGCCAATTTTATTACATAATTGGTCCAATCCTCCTATTTTAGGCTAAATAACCTGCGTTTATTCTGTCCCATAGTTATCGACTCACCCTCTATAAAAAGGAAAACAAATTACTGAATTGAATGGTTACGTTATGATAAGTTAAACCCTTACCGAGAACATTATTATCATATTTTATTACTATTAAATAATTAATCTAGAAAAATAACGTACAAGATGTAAACTTACTATAGCCAAACTCTTCCGGTGTCTCACATTCAAGAGAAAAGGATTCAATATGTAGAGTTGTGCCAAATATACAAAACTCTATTTTGACCATTTATAGAATGTGGATTATAAATAATTGATTTATAATTTAAAAAAACCGTTGCGAAAACTAATGTCAACAACAGAAACAGACTCTCTTTGTTTTTTAAGACAAATGAGACATTCAGATAATTCCAGATACAACCCTATTAACCGACAACTCCAGAGTGAAGTAAAAGTACAACTTATTTTAAATCGCCTGAAAAAGTTTCCAACAAAATTTACACAGATAAGAACATAAGATTGACATGGCACAAGAAACAAGAATACATCTGAAGTGCATATATCTCAATAAATCGGTATTCAAAGAATTTTCACCCCTTGAATTTTTTGAATTATGTATCGTTCAATTTCATTTTTTTATTAATGAAATGTAAAATAATTCTCTTTCTCTTTCTCGTTGCATTCTTTTACTTTAATAGGGTATCGGATAAGTATTTGGGTTGCTTTTCTACTTTTTTTGTCCATTTTTCCATCTTCTGTAAAGACTACCACCAGATATTACAGGTTGATACTTTTTCTATTTACTGATTTTTGTATTTTATTGTTCTTGCGTTAGTTCCGTTTTAATTAAAATTATCATTGGTTTATATTGCTTTATATTTACTTTTTATATTTTTCTTTTTTCAATTTCTTCTATCTTAATTTTTATTAATTGTTTATTACGTTTCAATGCCTATAATTTGAATATAGTTCTATCTAATTGTACTGGGATTAGATTTGTGTGTCCTATGGTACTTCTTTGATAATTTATTTGTGTGTTTTAGTATTCTGTCCACAACAATTAAAAATAGGAGTGAACTAAGATTATGTCCTTGTTTGATTCTTTTTTCTATTTTAAATTCATGTGATCTCTTTCCATTTATTTTCACCTTCCCTCTTATATTCTTGTGTAAGCTCTTCGCTGCATCTGTAAGTTTCTTCTTCTATGTTAGATACAATTCCTCCCCTTGTTCAATTTTCCTGGCATTAGCCTTTTGACGTTGAATGTATTATTTGCTGTTTTTCTTCACTGAATGCCGCTTGTTCCTCTTCTAATTTATGTTCACTTTTCTTATTTTTCTTCAATTTGTCTACCGCATATATTTGCTACAACCGATTAAAGACATATAGGGCTATAATTCTCCTAATTGGTCTCTTCCCCTTTTTTATGTATAGGGACCAGTAAGTTTTCCTTCCAGTCTTATTAAATTTTGTTTGTTTTCCACGCCATTTTTAGAATATCTAATAGCCATGTTTTGCCTTCCGTGTCTAGATATTTGATCATTTCGGGTTCTATGTTCTATTCTGTTTATGGTATATGGTATGCTTTTAAAATATGTCTATTTTTCTTTATATTTCGTTTCAAGTTCGCGTTTACTAATCTGCTAAATGTTCAATGATTTCTTCTTTATCTATCTGTATGCTGTGGGCTCTTCTTAACTTCTGTATTACTGTTTTAGTGTAACCTGCTTTGTCTGCCATTTCCGTATTTAGTTTCCATCTCTGCTTTTACTAATCTAAGCCGAGTTTCTATTTCTCTCTGTTTGATGACTTTTATCGATTTTATTGAATTTTTTGTTTCTGAGATACCTTGTATTTTTTGTCATCCAATTCCTCTGCACGTTCTTCTTTTACCAATAATTGATATTACGTTCTGTTTACCCAGGTGCTTCTTTTTTCTGTCTGTTATTTAATATTTTATTAGTGTTTATTGTTTATATCTTTCTATTTACATTTCTATTTCGACTATCATTGTAGCTGTGAAGACTTCCTTAAATTCCGTTATTTTTACTTTTATCATTAAAAAACCTACTATTGACGATAGTGTGTGAGCGTTTGTCTCTTTAACAATTTTATAATATTTAAAAAAATACTAATTGGGACTTATTATGTTATTACTGGCTGTTTCGCGAAAGCCCACACAAACAAAATATTATTATCTGATCTTAATTTTACAATTCTTGTATTAAACTCCTTTTCTGTATTAACTTGAATCCACTTTGTAATTTTTTCCAGTTCAAATTTTATTTTGTCTCCTGTAGGTTGTTCCTGTATCCTTTTTTCTTTTCCGTTATCTTCTTTGTCAGTTTTTTGATTGATTGCTTGTTCTTTTAATTTTTATAGCTGTTTCACTATTTCTAGGTCTTGTTTGCTTTATGGAGTTCTTTGGCTTATTGTTTTGCTTTTCTTGTTTCCTTCTGTTGTTTCTCTCCTCGTATTTTCCTTTTTGTTTATTTTACGTTCAATTTATTTCATTGTATAGAGTTTTCCATGTTATCGACAGTTTATCATATGTTAAATATGCTCTTATTCATCTAGCATTTGTTAAATCAAGTTTAAGATTCTTTCTTGTTTCCTGTATTGACTTGACAAAGTATTTGTGTATCCAGAATTTTGTGCCTTTTAATTTGTTTGTTTTTATTAATTATTTCTATCCTCTATTGGTTTGAGTTCATTTAAAATAGGTCTGTCTTCCATACTACTCCCAATTTTCTTTATATATTGAACTTCGGCTCCCATACTTAACTTGCTCTCCAACTTTTCCATTATTTCTTTTACCGATTTGTCAAGCAACTATTTAATTCACTTTTGTTTAAAATAGTATTTGTTGTTAGCTATTTCCTATATAAATTCATGAAATTAAAATACGGAATATAGTTTTTACTGGCTGAAGGACCTTGATTGGTGGCCATTTGACTTTAAATTGCCGTAAACAATAAAGTAGAGGTAGTACTATTTTTATTAATGCTTCGTTCATTTCTTTTATACCTATTTTTTGATGCATGTATCTCTTGCGTTTTAATAATTACTAAGTTACTTTTATTTTTAATTTCTCTTATATATTTGTTCTTCCTATCTCCCCCCCCCCACTCATTTGTCGCATTGCTCCAGAATTTTCAGTTGTAGAGGTCATTTGGAACCCTTCAGAATTTTTTTCAACTTCTTACTTTTTTTTACATTTGCTGTATTTGTAATTTCTTTACTTGACTTATTGTATTTCTCCTCATTTTAACGATATTGAGTTGAATATTTTCCATAATTTCTTCTTTTATATTTTTACTTTTATCTCTTATGTCAACCAGATCCCTTTTTTGATTTGGATTTTTTATTATGGGGACTCCATTAACTCTTACGTGGCTTGTAAATATAGAGTTAAAATGACTCGAACCACATTAATTTTTTTTATTTAGTGTTACTTAAAAATAGGTTAAGTGGTAATGAAAAATATTGATATAAAATTAAAATTGTATTAAATGTACTGTCCATCAAGAATATCTGAAGACGCGAGATGCGCAGTGTCATTAAAGGAGGAGGGATACCACAAATTAGAACCAGGCAAAGAATTTGTAGGACCAGAGCGATTTGTTTATCTACGTTGCCATATCTTGTAAAATGTTCAAATTTTAAGTTGGTATAAACTTAATTTGGTGAAGATCAGTATTTATTTTTAACTGTTGTTTAAAAAATTTAATTGGGAATTACATTTACTTTTTAATGAAAATAATAATATCCTGCCAAACTATTGATTTCTAAAAAGGGATTATTTCCCTTGTATTTATAAAGCAATTAAACCTACTTACCGGTTTAATCCATTGATTTTAAAATATTTTTCCTGTCATTACCATTATTTTGTATATTCTTGGAAAGGTCAGTGGAAAGTACAATGTTATTATAATATTTATTTTACACTACATAAATCATTATAATAAAATTATTTACAAAAAAAATGTTGAATTGAAAAAGAACATTTTTGTCAAATTATGTAAAATTTTAAAAGTCCTATTAAAAAGTAAAATAAAAAGATTAATAATTAATTAAAATGTAATTATTTAGCAACAATACCTATTATTATATAAACTAAAATTTATTTACAACGAATCATCACAATCATTTTCAGCTTCAGTAATATAATCGTCATCACTGTTTGTATCACATTCGCCTAAATTAATAATTACGTTTTCTATTATAGAGTCTATGAAAGGTTCCTTTGATATTAAGTCATTCTCAATTGTAATCACTTTGTCTACAATATTTTTCCATTCTTCCATTGGAAATGTTACAAAAAATTGATCACAAAATTTTTGTATTCCACATTTTTCTCGCCACATGTTTTTTTAAGGCTGCCCAAACTAGTTCAATAGGATTAAGATCCGGATGATAAGGTGGTAGCCTTAAAACCTTATGACCATGTTTATGCCATTTAATTAATTGATATAAATCAGGTCTTAACATGGTATCGTTGAATGGAATATTAGTAAGCTTCAGCCACTCCTTCATGTAATTTTTTTTAGAGTTACTGGTTGGAGCTTTGTCTTCTGATAAGGGGCATTATCTATGACAATCACACTATTTTCTGGCAAGTTTACCAGAAGCATTTCGGTTAGCCATTTTCGACAATTTTCATAATTCATTTCATCATGATAGTCTCCTGATCTTGACTGTAATTTCCATCTAAGATAAAAGCCTTTAACAAAACCTTCTTCGATACCAACACCGACTATTATAAGACGCTGTCCTTTTAAAATTGGTATTTGCAAACCCTCATTTGTGTTGTCACTCCAAGTATTCTTCACTGAATGATTACTATGCAGGTAAGTCTCATCAGTGAAAACGATAAATCGACCTTCGTTTAGAAATATTGATATAAAATTAAAATTGTATTAAATGTACTGTCCATCAAGAATATCTGAAGACGCGAGATGCGCAGTGTCATTAAAGGAGGAGGGATACCACAAATTAGAACCAGGCAAAGAATTTGTAGGACCAGAGCGATTTGTTTATCTACGTTGCCATATCTTGTAAAATGTTCAAATTTGTAGTTTTGATTTATTAGAACTCTCATTTTGTTATTAATGTTAAATGTTTTTCCATTTTACAAAATTGTGTATTTAATATAACGTTGAAAATTTTGTAATTTTATTTTCAGTTAAAAAAATTGTTCCTATTTAATTATTAATATAAATAAAATTGTTATTACATATTTTTATTTTTGGCTAGATAGGAAATATTTCTATAAAAGTTGAAGTAATCATCATCACTCGGATTAGAAAGCTTAAGCGTTAAGAAGATAATAGAATATTTTGAATTTAAAAACATGTCATTGCTTTTTTTATGATTTTTATTTTTAAAGTAAAGCACCCTGTACTTCGAAAATAAAACACTTAAGGGGTTTATTTTCCGACCTCTCTTTTCATAAATTTACAAATGCTATCACCTATCAAGCCTTATTAGTCGAATTTAGGAACACCCTATACATTGAAAATACAGTATTCTGTTTTCGTTAATATTACGAGAATGCCGGCAGAGCTGCTATTTAACGGTGTCCTGACATTGCTTAATAGGTGATTCTGGCAGGATCACAAAAAACTAAAATTTGTGCTTTTTGCTTCTCTTATTCCGTAATTTTTTTTAGACCTGGGAACGAGTAGTTTACATACGTTTACCTCATCATCCTCTAATAGTGTGTAATGATTTATTATTTTATTAAAAATTAAGAGAAATAACTTACCTAGATATTCGCGTAAAACCATTTTAAGCATTTGTCTTGAACGATTATTCATTGTTATATTGTTATGTATTGGGTTGTTTCTTTCGAATAATAAATGTATAAAAGAATGTAAATGTTAACTTTGGGGGGTTTTACCCATAACGTAACTTGGTAATTGGAAATTAAAGAGGCTGAGTAAAAGCAATAACAATTTATTTAACTAATCAAAACAACTAAATTATGAGGGCAACTTACACTAATACACTTAATCGTAGGGCTAGGCACTATCAACTTCTCGATCATCCGTGAACCCAAACTTGACTCCTGATCCTCTTTTATGTACACACACACACACGCGCGCGCGCGCGCGCGCGCACACCCGGGCAGAGACATCTTCTCTGAAGGGGAGCACACCCCGACCGGGCGCCTCCCAGGTGGCGGATAGGGAAAGCTCGCCAGAAATGGAGGGTACCGGGGAATAAAACCCCTCGTAAACCGGACCAAAACGGGGAGTGGGTTAAGGTCAAGAAACCCAACAAGAAGAAAGCAGCAAGGCCCAAGAAGAGGCCATTGCCGCCAAACGCACTAGTGCTTCACAAGGTGCAGGAAACAATGACCTACGCAGACATCGTCGAGAAAGTGAAAACAGACCCGAACCTCAAACAAGTAGGGGAAAAAGTAGAAAAGCTTAGGCGTACAACAGCCGGCAATCTGTTGATCCTATTCGGTAAAACGAATGAGACCGACATGGAAGGCTACCGCGCGAGCATTGAGGCTTCACTCAAGGAGCAGGCAACGGTAGCGACGAGAATCCCAGAGTCCGAAATAGAAATTAAGGACCTGGATGAATGGACGACAAAGAAGGACGTGATTGATCTTCTCAACACTCACGTCCCGGACCTGAATGATCTTACCATAGATGCGATAAAATCCCTTAGGAAAAGCTGGGCCAGGACGCAGATCGCCGTGGTCCAAGCTCGGAAGGCGGCGACGCTTGGTAAAATCAAAGTAGGCTGGGGCACAGTCCGCATCCGGGAAAAAGTAGCCCCAAACAGATGCTTCAAGTGCTGGCACTTTGGCCACAAAGCTCTTGATTGCAGGAAAAGAGTAGACCGCGGCAAGACCTGCTTCAGATGCGGACAAGAAGGGCACAATGCAACAACGTGCAAGGAGCCTGCCAACTGCATTCTCTGCAGGGAGAAGGATCCAAGGAGCGACAGTAACCATACAGCCGGCGGATGGAAATGTCCCATTTTCCAGAATGCGAGAAGAGCTATCCTGAATACGGAAAATGAGAGTACTCCAACTTAATCTCGACCATTGCAGGGTAGCCCAGGACTTGCTCACCCAGCGAGTAAGAGAACTGGGCGTTGACGTGGTCATGCTATGCGAGCAGCATACAGACCTTGAAACCCAACCGTGGGTCTCAGACAGCACCAAAAAGGCAGCAATATGGGCATGTGGTAGACTGCCCTTCGAACAGCTACTAATTAATCCCACTCCATGGTTCGTTAGGGCCAAGATAGGAGGGGTACACCTATATAGCTGCTATGCTCCACCGAGTGCTCCGATGGAAGAGTTCGAGGACTTCCTGGACACTCTTACAGAGGATGATCCGGTCGCAATCGCCGGAGACTTTAATGCCTGGTCCATTGAATGGGGCAGCCGCGAGACGGACAGAAGAAGCGAAGCCTTACAAGAGGCTTTCTCAACAATAAACCTCATTCTCATGAACGAGGGAACTGCGAGTACGTACCGCAAAGGCGCCGCGAATTCCATTATAGACCTGACGTTTATTAGCTGCTCCCTCGCAAAAGGGGGCTGCGAGTGGAAGGTTGATGAGGAGTTCACAAATAGCGACCATCAAGCTATAATCTGGAAAATCAACACCAATCCCAGAAGCGGGTGGCGTCAGAGAAACATAAGGAGACAGCCAGTGGACTGGAATAGCAAATCCTTTGATGCGGAGATCTTCAGGGTGATGATGCGGGGAGCTCCAGCGCCTCACATAACAACTGCTGAGGGCATCACAGAAGAGGTAGAAGCGACACTGGAGGCAGCCAGCGACGCGTCGATGCCAAGGAGTCGCCTCAACAACGGCCGAACACCAGTCCACTGGTGGAACTCGACCATCTCACAACACCGGCGAGAGTGCCTCAAGGCAAGAAGGCAATACCAGCGTGCTCGGAAGAGAGACAGGGCCTCAACAGAGGTACTGAAGAAACTACGAAGAAAAAAGGCGTCTTCTCAGAAACTTCATCAACTCGAGTAAACGAGAATGTTGGAAGGAACTCTGCGCGGAAGTGGACCGAGACCCGTGGGGCAGACCGTATAAAACGGTCATGCATAGGATTAAAAGCCTACCCGCAACAACACCAACTTGTCCCGACATGCTGCTCAGAATAGTCGTACACTTATTTCCGGAGAAACCAGAACTCCACGATTACCACCAGGAGGAAGTCGTGGACATCCCCGGAGTCACCATAGAAGAACTCACCAAGGCCTGCACTAGATTGCAGAATGGTAAGGCACCAGGACCAAGCGGCATACCCAACATTGCACTCAAAAGTGCAATTGCTGCCAGACCCGACATGTTCATAAGCATGTATGACGCCTGCCTACGACAAGGCGTGTTCCCGACTCGATGGAAGTAGCAAAGGTTGGTTCTTCTCCCAAAAGGAAAGAAACCACCGGACGACCCATCATCATTTCGTCCACTTTGCATGCTGGACTCGGAAAGAAAGAACCTGGAGCGGATAGTGGCCGACAGATTGGAGCGATACATTGATCCTCAACTTTCTGAATTCCAATTCGGTTTCAGGAAGGGGAGATCGACCATCGACGCACTGGAACTCGTCACGAACATCGCAAATGAAGCCATCTAAGGAAAGAGATGGAGAGGCGGTTCCAAGAAATATTGCCTCATCGTCACCCTGGACATCAAGAACGCGTTCAACTCAGCCTGTTGGGATCGAGTCTTGGAGGCACTTGATCACATGGGAGTGCCTTACTATCTAAGAAGGATGGTCAGATCATACTTCAGCGATCGACTTCTGCACTACGAGACGGACCAAGGACCAGCAGTACATCGGGTCACGGGAGGGGTACCTCAGGGTTCTGTTCTGGGGCCACTCCTGTGGAACGTCATGTACGACGGCCTACTCCACCTGGAAGTACCAACGAACACCACACTCGTGGCATTCGCGGACGACGTAGCGGTTTTCCTTGTAGCGAAACAACTGGAGGAGCTACAAGCCGCGTTCTCCACCACCATCAGGAGAATAAGACAGTGGATGCGATCGGCAGACCTGTCTTTAGCGGAACATAAGACCGAAGCACTCCTAGTGAGTAGCCGGAAGAAGATGGAGACCATCACCATCAGGGTAGGTGACCACGACATCCAGTCGCAACCCCACATCCGGTACCTAGGAGTGGTCTTGGATGCGAGGCTCAACTACAAGGAGCACATCACCACCGCGAGCAGGAAGGCAGCAGCAGTTCAAGGGGCGCTGTCACGAATATTGCCCAACATCGGAGGCCCCAGGCAAACCCGGAGACGACTACTGGCAACCGTAACCACCTCCGTCCTGTTATACGGAGCACCAGTGTGGGCCACATCGCTAGAATTAACAACCTACCGCAAGACAATGTCATCAGTCCAGCGGCTCTCAGCGATCAGAGTGGCGTCAGCATACCGTACGGTATCACATGATGCGGTCAACGACGTTGCATCATGCCTGCCTATCGACATCTTGGCAGGAGAACGACAACGTCAACACCGGAGGAAGAAAGAAGAGCACCGAAAGGTCCTCTGTGAAGAGGAGAGGCCTGAGAGTCTTCGTCTCTGGCAAGAGAGATGGGATAGCTCAACGAAAGGTCGGTGGACACATCGGCTGATCCCAGATGTCACCAAATGGGTCACTCGCGTGCACGGGGAGGTCGGGTGCTACATCACCCAACTCTTGACTGGGCAAGGATGCTTTCGGGCATACCTGCACAGATTTAAGAGAAGCGACTCCCCTAACTGTCATCATTGCCGCGATGTGACTGAAGATGCGGAGCACGTGTTCTTCAAATGTCCCTTCTACGAAGGTATACGAGCGGAACTAGAGAGGAATCTGGACCACACCATCAGTCCAGAAAACATAGTGGAGTGCATGCTGATGAACCAACCAGCATGGAACAAAGTTGCAGATCTTCGCACCACGTACGAAGAATAGACGAACATCAAGTAAGAACGCCCCGGCGAAGTAGTATTTACAAAGAGTGCCGCCGGGGAACCACTGTTCCAGGAGCAGGTTTCGAGTTGTTAGGGTAGGTTTAGTGTGGTAAGGATCTCACATAACTCGTCTGGCAGGTAAAAGGTTTCAGGCGAGTACCTTTTGAAGGTTCCCCCCTGCACCTCATTAATCTAAAGACAAAAAAAAAACACGCACACACCCACACACGCACATAAATATAGAATTATGAATTTATCCTACAAATGGTAAAGGGTCATAGAAAAAATGGACAATACTTAAAAAATTATTTTCAAGTGAAAAATTTTGAATTTTCCTTCTTATTTAAAATCCCCAACCACTTAGTTGCTTACCCAATGTTTGAATATGATAATTTTCATTTATTTTCTATACTTGTATTAGCGTAAAAACGGCTGGTAATATGATCTGTTGCGCCCCCTCAGAGTAGTGACTAACAAATAAATTCAGTCTTCCACTATCTATCAAATGGTTTCCTTTCAATTGTCTTTGACAATAACACAAGATGCTTTACAATGCTTTTAGTACAATTTTTGTAAATATATTTTTATTTATAAAAGTTAGTTTATATTAATTTTTTAGAACACAATCATAATTTACTTATCATTGTATTTATATGATCAAAAAAAGGGACAAATAAAGTATTATTATTATTATTATTATATAATAAAACCTTCATATAACCTACCATACTTCACAATAAAGAAAAAAACATCATGACATTTGATTAATTAAGACATTAATTATTTTATTTATTTTTTTAATTTTTTAATCATTTTCACAATAATCAGATATTTAATGAGTTGCACAAGAATAGTCACAAACTTATACCGTAATCAAAAGAGCACAACTGGATTTTATACCAGTTATCACATATAGGATGTTTTTAAATTCTTGCGGAAAAATGCATTAGGAGATTCATTGTTGAAAATTATGAGAGGTCTTATAAAAAAAATACTGAGCTCAACCCCTAAAGAAATACTACCTCCGAAAGGATTGAATTAAAATGGAGCTTTTAATTTTTTCTCCAATTTGAATTATTATAAAATTTTTAAATTTTGAGGATTACATGTATTCTTAATAAGGAAATAATGGAATTTTTTTCAGTATTACTTTTATGTTGTAACATTTATTTAAAGTTATGTTCTTTACATCTATATTTTTTTACATTATCAATTATGTTACTTTACTTAATAAACATTGCTATTGTATTTTGTTTTTTTGATCAAAAACTATTAGTTTTCTGGAGAAAATTCTGAAAATTTTTAATTTAAACTCATAAAAAAGTGCTTACACAAAATAAGGGTTGTTAATTTCATCCTCTTATAACATAATGGTAATTCTAAAAAAAAAAAACATATATTTACCTCTTTGTGAGTGCAAGAAATCCATAAAATAACGAGAGATAATGAGAAGTATGCTGCATTTTCCAGCTACCTTAGGAAAACATGAATCTCCCGAATTAATTTTTTTTTTTTTTTTTTTTTTTTTTTTATTTACTGCTTATTTACAATCTACTTTAATTAGTAATAAGTAAATGTTTTGAGGTTGGTTGGCATGAGTCAGGCACTGTCCATTGACAGCTTTCTGGATTCATCTACTTAGATCTTCTGGCCATTTTCTCTTGAGTCTTCTGTTTTCAAGTGATGGGTTGAAGAGTTCATTTATTAGTGGATTGTTGTGATTTGTGCTTCGTTTTTTATATTTATTTGAGTAGGTACTTATAACTTCGTCGATGAAGGGAACATTGAGGTCGTTGTGGATAGTCCTGTTGGAGACGTACCATGGTGCAGCTGTGATCATCCTAAGCGTCTTAGACTGGAAGGTCTGGAGGATTTTAGTGTTGGATGGCTTACTACAGCCCCACAATTCGATGCCATATGTCCAAATTGGTCGTAGGATACATTTATATATGCTTAGTTTATTTTTTAGAGAGAGTTTTGATTTGCGATTTATTAACCATGACATATTTCTTATCTTCAGGTCTAGTTGTTGTCTTTTAGCTCTGATATGTTCTTTCCAAGTTAGTTTTTTATCAAGATGGAGACCGAGGTATTTGACTTTGTCTTTTATAGGGATATGGGCATCATTTAGGGTAAGCTGAGGACATTCAGTTCTTCTAGTTGTAAATGTAACTTGACACGATTTGTCTGTATTTACACTGATTCTCCATTTCTTGAGCCATGTTTGGATTTCATTTAGGTGGCTTTGTATTTTTTCTGAAGCTCTTGTGGGATTTGAATCTGCAGCAAGTATTGCTGTGTCGTCTGCGAAAGTTGCCATGAGTGTATCTTCTCTAGTTGGTACATCGGCGGTATAAATGAGATATAACAATGGTCCAAGGACACTTCCCTGAGGAACGCCAGCTTCAATAGTGTGATACTCTGACAGGTTGTCTTCGTATTTTACTTGGAATTTTCGATCACACAGATATGATTTGAGTACCGAATATAGCTGACTTGGTAATTTTCCTTTTAATTTATAGAGAAGGCCTTTGTGCCATACTTTATCAAACGCCTGCTTTATATCCAAAAAAGTTGATGTGCACATTTCCTTTTTTTCTAGGCTATCTCTTATTTTATTGACAATTCTGTGACATTGTTGAGTAGTCGAATGTCTATGCCTGAAGCCAAACTGGTGCTTGGGGATTAAATCATCGAAGTTGGTTGTTTCTTCGATTCTGTTGAGAATGAGCCTTTCTAGGATTTTTGACATGATAGGAAGTAGGCTTATTGGTCTATAAGAGCCTACATTTGTGGGTGGTTTGCCTGGTTTTGGTATCATGCAGATTTGTGCGTATTTCCATAGTATTGGATAGTAGCCTTGTCTTAATATGCAATTGTATATGGTTGTTAGTAGTACAATTGCTTTTTTAGGTAAACGTTTTAGTATTTCACCAGTTATAAGGTCGTATCCAGGTGCCTTGTGAGGGTTTATTTGATCTATTTCCTTCTTGACCTCAGCTGGGGCAATGGCTCTAGTTGGTAGAGATAATTGGCAAGGTGCATTTAGAAATGTTTCTACTTCATTTTGGTGTTCATCTTGGATTTCTGGAGTAGAAAATACGCTGGCTAAATGTTCAGCAAATCTGTTCGCTTTTTCACTATTACTTCGTGCCCATCTACCATTATTTTGTCTTAGAGGAGGGATTGACAGTATGGGTCTCTTAAATTTCTTAGTTGCTTTCCACAGTGTGTTATCATCTATTGATAGGTTGGTGATATAGTATTCAAAAGATTCATTCTTAGCTTCTTGAATGGCTGCACGGAGATTATGAGTTAGCCTGTTAAGGTAATTTTTATCTATAGGATTTCTGGTCGCTTGCCATCTTCTTCGGGCTCTGCGTCTGTCTATAACTAACTCTCTGATGTGAAGTGGGATATTGCGGTTTTCTTGAATCACACCTTGTGCTTCTGGTGTGGATTGCCATGATGCATTTTGTATTAATGTCGTTAGATATTGTACAGATTTCTCAATATCTTCTTTCTCCTTTGGGCGAATGTTTAATGTAATATTGTCATTTATATATCTACTGAAGTGGGTCCAGTCTGTTTTCTTGGAACAAAGCCTCGGCAGAGGTTTTTTCCAAATAATATCAGTACTTAGTGTAACTATTATGGGGCTATGGTCTGAGTTTAGGTCTAAGTTTGATTCAATTGTGCTATGAATGTCAGATATTCCTTTAGTCACAGCAAAGTCTAATAGGTCGGGTATTTTATTCAAATCACTTGGCCAATAAGTAGGATATCCAGTTGATAAGAAGCTGAAGTTGTTTTGTTCGATTACTTTCAGTAATGTTCTTCCTTTGGGGGTGATTAATCTAGAACCCCAGGCTGTATTCTTGGCATTCCAGTCGCCAACGACTATGAAGTGTGAGCCTAGTTGAAGGAGATATTCCTGATATTCCTCATAAGTTATAGTATGTCGTGGTGGACTATAAATGGCAGCTATCGTCAATGGCCAGAGGAGAGCTTCGACTTTTATGATGGTACTTTGGATTTTGTTTGTTTTATAATGTTGTAGTGGATAGTGTTTTAGTGCCGACCTTATTATTATTGCAGTTCCAGCATGTGCGGTGCCATCTGGATGGTTTGTGTAATATATGTTATAGTGTGGTATTTTTATGTTACTTTCTTCTGTTGAGTGACTTTCGGCGATTAGAAGTACATCGATTTTGTTGATTTTAAGGAATATCGTGATCTCTTGAATGTGGTTGCTTAGACCGTTTGCGTTCCATTCAGCGATTATTAGTGTATTAGCCATTATTTAGTTAAATTGTTTATGACGGTTGTTAGCATGGTTAAGATCATACTATTTTGATTGAGTAGTTGGTTAAACATATTCTTGAACTCATTGAGGAACTCAGTTAGTTTGCTGGCTAAATTTAGTTCGTTATTATTTGTAGGATTATTTTGTTGATTTGAGGTTACTTGAGCATAACTGACGTTAGGATTTGCCGGTTGTGTTTGAATTTGATTGGTATGAATGTTTTGTGGAATAGGAGCAGCTCTGTTAGATCGTACTGAATGGTTTCTATCAATTAGGTCTAGATATACTTTACACCCTTTGTAGTTTGCTGGGTGGTTCCCCTGACACAATGCACATGTTGCTGGTGTACTTCTAGCTTTTGTACAAGTACTGGTGTCATGTAGTCCCCCACATTTAACACATTTAAATGGTTTTTTACAATAAGACTTTGTGTGTCCGTAGTCTTGGCATCTAGTACACTGTGCTATGATTCTTTTGTTCCTCGGTGCTTCTACTTTGATTTTGCAGTGTAACAGGTAATCTAATTTATATATTTCTTTGTTATTAGTGTCTGGTTCAATATCGACAAAAAATAGTGGTAATGGTTCTTTACTCACCCTATGTCTGATGTTCATAATGTTACGGACCTTATGTCCCTTTTTTTGGAGTTCTTCTTTAATAATTGATTCTGGAACAGTAGGATGTAGGTCCCGTATTACTACACGGTAGGCTCTATCTTGCTGAACTTGGTACGTGTGGTGCACAATTTCCTCTTCACAGACATGCCGGATGAGTTTTCTGTACGTTTCCACATCATTAGCATTGACTTTCACTGTATTGTTGGCTAATGCTTTGGTGGTATAAGTATTTTCTTCTGTTACTTTTGATAAATTAGTTATCATGTCTTTATAGTTAGTGACCCCATATATATATATTGGAGGAGGTTTAGGGTCCCGTTTTTCTTTATTATTCTGGGCATCGGACGTATTGTCATTAGGTATATTGTCATTTCCCCTGAGGGCTTCGTATCTATTTGATATACCGGTTGAGGTGCCTTGAGTTTCCATTTCTGTCGATGTTTGTCGATTGGGTCTTTTTCGTTTGTGAACTACTACTTGCCATGAGTGTTTGTTATGATTCACTGTTCCATCATTATCTATTGATTCTGGGTCGTTAGAATCGTCTGCAACTTCATTATTTATATTTACTGTATTATTATTTCTGCGTGTGTTTGTATGTTGAGATGGTTTTAGCAAGTGCAAGTTATTGGGGTTTGTTGTGAATGAAGATGTTTGTTCTTGGGGTGTAAATCCTAAAAATGGTGTACCAGGTTGGGGGCCTGGGTACATTGTTGGCATTTGTTGATTTTGATTGATTATCGGAAATTGAGGATTCATTCTTAAGTATTCTTGGTAGGCTTGAGCGTTTATTGCTGTATTTTGCAGAAAATTTTGTTGCACTGTAGGGTTGAATCCATTATTGAATTGTTCATTACTGTTTCCTGTTATTGGAAACATTTTAACGTTTTAAAATCACTGTGTAAACGTAGTTTATTACTAAGCACATTATATTGTTTATCACCTAGCACCAAAAAAAGTGGTTTTATACTTATCGTCTTTTTATCGCGAAATGATATTTCGAGCAGACAGAGCGAACACTTCTTTACGCTACGAGAATCAAATCGTGACTTTATTTAATTAATTTAATTAATTTAATTTAATTAATTTTGATGACAACAATTTTAGTGAAGTAGTAATTCATTCTTTAAGATTTTTACTTTTCGGTGTGATTCAGTTAAATTCGTAAATATTTATAACGTTTCAGAGGTAATCAATCTACTAGTATTTTAACGTTAAAATTAGATAAATGTCTATATTTACAATTATCCGCATGTTAAAATTTATACCAGTTGCTGACAAATTCGTTAGTATAAATCACAAGCGAAATTTTTTTAGGTTAAGTCCACGGTATAAGGAAAGGGTAGCTCAGGCGCAGGCTCAAGCGCAATCTCAACTACAAGCACAAAGTGCAAACCAACCTAATTTGCCCCAGCAACATTTACAGCAGTTGACTCAGACTTTGCAGAACCAAAGCGCACCTGTCATTAATGGAGCGGTTGCTGCTAACGTTGGAATTCAAAGTCAAATACAGAGTACCTCTAATGTTCCGATATTGGTAAGCCAATGATAGTGAGTGTGTTATGTGCTCATAATTTGAAATTATTTTTTTCAGCAAAGTCATTTGCAAGGGACACCAAAACCTTCGACTCAAGAACAGGCTATAAGCGCTCTTGCTACTAAATTGATGAATTCTGCCCAACAATTCCAAGCAGGTAAACATAAGAACAAAATATTTATTATTAAATGACCTAACTTAACGTAACTAGACCAGCACCGTCTCTGTTCTGCTAAACTAAATATACACATCTTTTATTGATAACATTCTGTTTAAGTTAATTAAAAAACTATTCCAGAACAAGAGATCAGGTATTTTAAGGCAGGTTGAATAATACTTCTGACTAAAAAAGGGGCGAGATTACATTTATTTGAGAGATAGGCAAGATAGCCTTGATTGTGCCACACCAAAATAAATACACTGAGACAAAATCAGATTGAATAATATCCGTTAGTTTACTCTTAGGTTTACTTAAAAAAAATTACTTCAGACGGCCGAAAAAAGCCTAAAATGGTCTACTCTATATGTGACGCTACTGAAAATCGAGATACATTTTTTCTCGAGGTAAGGGACGAACTAAGATTGTAATTCTCCTCCTCTTAATAAAAAACAAATCACGAAGGTAAACTATACTTATACTATACGAAAATTTCCAATTCGTATCGTGTCAAGCAGGGATGCTACCAGAGGAAAAAA
This sequence comes from Hermaeophaga mercurialis, assembly GCA_951812935.1. Taxonomy (NCBI): domain Eukaryota; kingdom Metazoa; phylum Arthropoda; class Insecta; order Coleoptera; family Chrysomelidae; genus Hermaeophaga; species Hermaeophaga mercurialis. The sequence goes on along the minus strand of OX638360.1, from coordinate 585,690 downwards.
TGGTAATCTATACCTTTAAAATCGTGAAAGATCCCCCAAAAATATTAGCAAAGAAATTACTTTAAGTTAACTTGATAAGTGCAAGTTACCGTATAAAAAAAGAACGGGTAAAAAACTAGATTCCACGCCAGGGCCATCTTGAATTCCCTACCCGAATCCCCGTTTTAATTTTTTGTAATCTTTCTTACAACTCACCACTGTCTTCTGTCAGGACTAGACTGTTTGAGTCTTTAGACTCTAACCCTTGGAGTCGCTAAACTAGATTGAATTTTTCCTTTAATTGTTATGCTCCTGAAAATCGTTCCCTTTTTGTCTCACCGTTTGGATTTTAGCTAATTTGCAAATACCTAATTACACATTATACACTGCATTCCAATGAAAACTATTCAACGTGGATAATTTTGAATAACTTTTAACGTTAATTTTCGGGAAAAGCTTAAAAAAGGGGATATAATTTCATGTTCTTTTTGAGTGCTTCTTAAGTGTTTTAGAACATCTGAAAGGATTCATCCCTTAAAAAGCCGATTCTCTTATAGGGGTTTCAAGACATTATGGATTTGAGGGAAGTAAAATAGCAACGCAACTATCTAGAAAAGGGTTTTAAAAATTTTCTTTGTCCTGCATCCTTCTGTAAATTTAACTCAAATGTGCCTTAATACGCCACCTTGCCTTAAAGTTAAGGGGCTACCCTATTGCTATGCAAACCTTGTTATTTTGCGATCTCCCGATTCTCCCAAAAGAGAAATTAATAGTTGTCTGTAGTTGAGAATGGTGAGTAATTGGGAGGAATTCACTAGATAGTAGACATCCTAAAGATGCATCTAGTTATTAAAGTTTGAAATAATTTTATTTGAAAATTTGATAAATCTCGGCTCTTCTACATCGTTAATAGCTGATTTGTTTTAATTTTAATAATAACTTAAATACAAAAGATTCTCCATGTTGCTCCTTTGTGGTAAAGTGGAATAATCTAAAATAACTCAAAATCGTACCATAACAAATTTTATTGACAATCCAAAGATTTCTAAAAGACTACTAGTTTCGACTTTTCACAAAAGTCATCATCAGGTCTAATAATAAGGACGCAGAAACAGTAAAAGTGAGATAAAAATTTTTAAATAACTAAATTAACTTAAAAATCTCCCCCCCCCCCACTCATTTGTCGCATTGCTCCAGAATTTTCAGTTGTAGAGGTCATTTGGAACCCTTCAGAATTTTTTTCAACTTCTTACTTTTTTTTAAATTTGCTGTATTTGTAATTTCTTTACTTGACTTATTGTATTTCTCCTCATTTTAACGATATTGAGTTGAATATTTTCCATAATTTCTTCTTTTATATTTTTACTTTTATCTCTTATGTCAACCAGATCCCTTTTTTGATTTGGATTTTTTATTATGGGGACTCCATTAACTCTTACGTGGCTTGTAAATATAGAGTTAAAATGACTCAAACCACATTAATTTTTTTTATTTAGTGTTACTTAAAAATAGGTTAAGTGGTAATGAAAAATATTGATATAAAATTAAAATTGTATTAAATGTACTGTCCATCAAGAATATCTGAAGACGCGAGATGCGCAGTGTCATTAAAGGAGGAGGGATACCACAAATTAGAACCAGGCAAAGAATTTGTAGGACCAGAGCGATTTGTTTATCTACGTTGCCATATCTTGTAAAATGTTCAAATTTTAAGTTGGTATAAACTTAATTTGGTGAAGATCAGTATTTATTTTTAACTGTTGTTTAAAAAATTTAATTGGGAATTACATTTACTTTTTAATGAAAATAATAATATCCTGCCAGACTATTGATTTCTAAAAAGGGATTATTTCCCTTATATTTATAAAGCAATTAAACCTACTTACCGGTTTAATCCATTGATTTTAAAATATTTTTCCTGTCATTACCATTATTTTGTATATTCTTGGAAAGGTCAGTGGAAAGTACAATGTTATTATAATATTTATTTTACACTACATAAATCATTATAATAAAATTATTTACAAAAAAAATGTTGAATTGAAAAAGAACATTTTTGTCAAATTATGTAAAATTTTAAAAGTCCTATTAAAAAGTAAAATAAAAAGATTAATAATTAATCAAAATGTAATTATTTAGCAACAATACCTATTATTATATAAACTAAAATTTATTTACAACGAATCATCACAATCATTTTCAGCTTCAGTAATATAATCGTCATCACTGTTTGTATCACATTCGCCTAAATTAATAATTACGTTTTCTATTATAGAGTCTATGAAAGGTTCCTTTGATATTAAGTCATTCTCAATTGTAATCACTTTGTCTACAATATTTTTCCATTCTTCCATTGGAAATGTTACAAAAAATTGATCACAAAATTTTTGTATTCCACATTTTTCTCGCCACATGTTTTTTTAAGGCTGCCCAAACTAGTTCAATAGGATTAAGATCCGGATGATAAGGTGGTAGCCTTAAAACCTCATGACCATGTTTATGCCATTTAATTAATTGATATAATTCAGGTCTTAACATGGTATCGTTGAATGGAATATTAGTAAGCTTCAGCCACTCCTTCATGTAATTTTTTTTAGAGTTACTGGTTGGAGCTTTGTCTTCTGATAAGGGGCATTATCTATGACAATCACACTATTTTCTGGCAAGTTTACCAGAAGCATTTCGGTTAGCCATTTTCGACAATTTTCATAATTCATTTCATCATGATAGTCTCCTGATCTTGACTGTAATTTCCATCTAAGATAAAAGCCTTTAACAAAACCTTCTTCGATACCAACACCGACTATTATAAGACGCTGTACTTTTAAAATTGGTATTTGCAAACCCTCATTTATGTTGTCACTCCAAGTATTCTTCACTGAATGATTACTATGCAGGTAAGTCTCATCAGTGAAAACGATAAATCGACCTTCGTTTAGAAATTTTTTTATTTGTCTTAAATAATTCAGTCTAAGGTGCCTTACGTCATGTTGTTCCATTAATATTTTTCTATTATTAACTATTTTTCTCCACCGAAATTCCAATTCATGTATTTCTTTCCTCAATGTTTCATACGATCCTTGATATTCGTTTTCTTTCTAAAATTTCTTGTGAATTTTTCCTAAAGTTGGTTCTTGTTTTTCTGTTACATGAAAATTTATTATTTATCGAAGATATCTAATAGTTTCGAATATTTTTTGTTGCGTTTTCTAGGTGATGTGAATCCGGAAACAAGACCAATATCAATTTCTCAGCCCTCCTTTGCATTTTTTTAACACTAGATAAACTTACCCCTGCAAATAAATAAGTTTCTTATGAAATATCCGGCATGGTAAATACTTTTAAAACATTTGAATAATTTTAAATAAAAATTCTCTTTTAAAATCAATCACAGAAATGTAAATATTATTACTATTTATTATATTTACCTGTTAAAGCAGCAAGTCGCTCTTGTACTTTTTGTAAATCTATGGCCAATATTCGATTTTCTGCTTCTTTTTGGGAAAATTTATAATATATAATTTCTCGGGCTTGTGACTCTAAAGTTTTATTTTTTACTTGTGTGATGATTGTCGATTCGGCAATACTGCACTAGCACTCTTTACTTTCAACCCTCGATATTACGAAGTGAACAGCTCCAAGGATGTTTTTCAAATGGCTAATTTCATCATTTATTTTGTTTCGATCACTGCGCATCCGTCATTCGCGGTTTCAGTTATTCTTGATGGACAGTAGGCATCAACTAGTGGACTTAAAACAATGAACATTTTAAGAACAATTACAAATTATTGAAACTGACTTTTTGGTATAAACTAAGTGTGATAAACTGTCAATGCATTTAAATTTACAGATGAAGAGGGCTAAAATAAGGAGATAAACGACTGGCCTTAAGGGAAATGAACGGGGAGGATGTGGGAAAAGACCCCACCTAGAACTTGAAAAGGAATTAAATGCGGAAACAGGGTAAAACGAAGAGGATCAATAATGTCAACAAACCAACGAGTTCCACTAACCTAACCGATATTAAAATAGGAGGCAAGTGGAGGTCAATTAACTGACCCGTCAAAAAAAAGTCGATGAAAAAAAGCCTTTCCCACTGTTTGTGGGTGTTTACTTGTGGCCCCTTGTTTGGGGTTCCCACCTTTGTCTCCACGTGTTGGTGGACTCTTTCTATTCCACTCTTGTAAGGAGCCCCTTATCCTCTTCCTTAGTCATCCGCAACAATGCTTATTTGGATAAAGTAATTTTGCCCTCTTTAACATTCTTTTTCATGTTGGGTCCTTTTAACTGTTTGTTTTTGAAGGGTCACTTAATTGACCTCCTTTAATATCGGGGATTAGGCGAGTGGAACTCGTTGGTTTGTTGACATTATTGATATTCTCCGTTTACCCTGTTTCCGCATTTATTCCTTTTCCAGTTCTTGGTGAGGTCTTTTCCCACATTCTCACCGTTCATTGCCTTTAAGGCCAGTCGTTTATCTCCTTATTTTAGTCCTCTTCATCTGTAAATTTAAATGCATTGACAGTTTATCACACTTAATTTATACCAAAAAGTCAGTTTCCATAATTTTTAATTGTTCTTAAAATGTTCAGTTTTTTAAGTCCACTAGTTGGTACCTATATTTAGTAAAATAATAATATTATATCAATATTTTTCATTACCACTTAACCTTTTTTTAAGTTAATTTAGTTAATTAAAATTTTTTATCTCACTTTTACTATTCCTTCGTCATTATTATTAGACCTGATGATGACTTTTGTGAGAAATCGAAAATAGTACGATTTTGAGTTTTTTTGGATTATAATAATTTAAATAGTTCATTTTTATTGTGCAACAATATGGATCTTAGAACCTTGTAGCCATATTTCAAAACGATTCTCAATTCTGTAGAGAATGTGATATGTTTGGTAAAACTGTAGTGCTGTCTCTTCGTGACTGCTAAAATAACATTGAAAAAGTTTTCCCCAATTGGAGTCAAAACTTCTGTGAAGCATATCCCTATTTCCTAGTTTATTATATATACCAGTTGAATTATTTTACTTTTTATCAGTACTATATGAAATACAAATAGTTGATATTATTTTTTGTAATCTATTTTTTTTCTCCTATTCCTCCATTTAGGAAGGATCGCTCAGTCGAATACGGCAATTTAACTTTTTGAAAACTATAGTTTCAGTACCATCATTAAAAGCTGTAATACATTCTTGGAGGTTTGTTTGTTTTCTTAAATATTTGGCTTTTTATCAGCGACTATGAGGTTACTTTAGTTACAGTAGAGTTTTCATAAGAGAACATAACCGTGAAACAAAAATGCCTGAAATTCCTCAAGTGGATTTTATGATAAATCTATTTTTAAATGTTTTATCAAACAATGAATAGAAAAATTTGAATAACTAAAAAGTCGAATTGTTCATATCTACCTGATTTTCCTCATTTTTCGTGCAAAAATTTTGAAATGGAGAAAATATTTTAATGATAGGAAAAACTATTTTATCTACAACTGCCTGGATAAAAATCTATTATCAAATTCATTGGAGTTAGGTATTGAACGCTATTATCTAAATGAGTTAGATAATGAACTCAGTATCTGCTTCAATTGGTTAATGAAATTAGAAGTAAATTTAATTACTTTTTAACAAAATTTGAAAACAATAATTTATAAATCTAGATAACAATTTTAAATCTAAACAAGTTCACTCCAGATGAAGATTATTGTGTTGAAGAGCCAAAATTTCCAAATTACTAACTGGTTTCTGTTTGATAGGTCCATTTGCAAATTCTTATCTCTCAGTATTCTTGAAGCCGTTGTTTTTGATTTTTTACGAATGTTTCAATGTATTCCTCAACGATCATATTCCTTTTCCAGCGTCCGTATTTTTTCACTTTTAATAGATCTGTTCCTGTATTACCATCTGAAGCAGTGGCCGTTATAGTCTTCTACATTTGGTAATCTGAAAAAAGAAGTATTTTTTTTGGCATACTACCAATTGTGTTAATACCAACTGACTTCTTGGGTTTATACTCTTCGGATTTTCGCTTGAGAATCGCAGTGAATTGAGTATATTTGTCAATATCTGCATTTTTCTTTGTGGATATCATCACGCGTATCATTGAATAATATGCGCAAAGTACTGAAGATTTATAACTTTCTGATACATTCACGAAATAAACTAGTATCACCTTGTAATTAATTTAATTTTTGACGTTCATCATTATTTTCTAAATGATTTTAAGCTTGTTTGTAATTTTTGTGGAATTAGCTTTAGTTGCACAATCTTCAATATATGATGTAAGACTTTCAGATTCGGAATCATTCATATTAAAGCGTTTTCTAGAAACAAAAAGAAATTAAAAATATTTGACTCTGTAACAAACTGTCAAGTTGCTACATCAATAATAACTGCTATTACAGAATCGCTGTTTTGATTTTATGATAAAAAATATTTGCAGTTGTTGATAATTCTTGATTCTCGACGTGCATCTTTCGTAATTGTATGTTAACAATGCCCTTATTCCACTAATAAAATAAATAACTATAACCAACAAGAAATATTGAAAAAGTCCGAACAATACACAACCATAATTTCAAGAACTGCAACATTCATTTTGAAAGATCGTAATTATTAATACATATATATAAATAATTTTAATTACAAATATTTAAATTTAAACTAAACATTAGAATAGTTAAGAATATCTTAAAATATTAAAAGTACTTATTTTTTTTGGATTAATTATAATTAATACAAGAAATTGATAAAAAAGGTCACATAATAAAATAATTAGCCTTGGCAATCAGCTGTTTTCAGCGATGCTAGTGACAGTTTAGGGTACAGCTCCAGATTATAATAACAAACATGTAGGTTACATCATTATAGAGCTTAAGCGACTTCTAGCCAAATACTATTTCTGAGCTTAATCCTTATGTTACTTGTTGTTGTATGTTAATGCCATATACAGTGTGTACATAAAGTATGGAATAAATTCATTTTAAGTTAAACAAACAATTTTCAGGAAAAATCCTGAGACAGGTCGACTTTTGATTTTAATTTAATGTATTTTTATATAACAACTAAATATACAAGGTAAACCATTTGTGAGTAACGATGTCACTGATTTTTTTAAATGGCACACCCTGTATATTTTATTTTTTTACATTGCAAATTTCAAGACGTTTCCAAAAACATATCATACTTGTGTTCGGTAATTAATAGTTTTAAGATACAATAATTTTAAAATCTGTATTTTTGAAGACCTTTAATTAAATTAAAATAACAAAATAATACAACAGTAATAATAAATTTCCGCACAATAAATTACAGTGTCCTAAGCGATCAATAAATGCCTGCTGAACTTTATTAATGGTTTCTTGCGAAATGTTATTTATTTCGTTTACTTTTATACACAACATTTTTTAGATGAACCCACAAAAAGAAATCTAATGGCGTGAGATGCGGTGACCTTGGTGGCTACCCAATGGGTTGTCGTCTACCGATCCACGTATTGGGGAAAACGTCGACAAGATATGTTCGAACGGCGGCTGCATAATGTGGCGGCGCCCCATCTTGTTGATACCACAGTTTTTCATAGATATTTCCGGGAAGGTTTGCACTAGGGAATAAATTCATTACAGTTCCATCGATAAAATAGGGTCCGGTGATTTTATTTCAAACAATTCCTGCCCAAACATTAATTTTCTGTGGATATTGAGTGTGATGTTCTCTCATCCATTTAGATTTTCCTTTGAATATCTACAATTCTGTCTGTTGACTTCACCGTTTAATGTAAATGTGCATTTATCAGAAAAACGTTTTTTGCAAAAAGTGAATCATTGCTACACTTATCCATCAAAGTTTCGCTAAATTCCATTCTACGATCCCGTTCCTCATCTGATAGTTCTTGTACAAGGTGCACCTTAAAGGGATGCCACTTTTCATGTTTTAATACTATGTATATAAATATAAGTAAAAGAAACATCATGTTCTGGACTAACTTGCCGAACGCTATTGTGTGGATTTTCTTCCATTGCCAATAAAACGTTTAATTTAGTATCTTCGGCATGTACTGGACGGCCTTATTTTAATTAAAGTAGATTTTCTACGGTACCAAACTCACTATTTTTTTTTTTCAATTTTGCTCATTGTTGACTGATTGTAGGTTGTTCTGGATATTTATTATTAAACATAGCACATACCTCTTGTTGAGTTCGCATCTTATCGCCACAACCAATTAACATAAGAACTTCAATTCTTTGTTTTATAGATAAACGCATTTTTAAAGTGTCAACTAGCAAATTTAGAATAACTAAATTAGTACTACACTTCCACAAGTGTCATTGTCATTAGTGAGTATTAATGAGTAGCCTACTGAGTTGTTATCACAACTTTTTACATCTGACAAGTTTTTATAATAATGATAACCAAAGGTATGCCGATATTGATTTTAAAATTATCGTATCTTTAAAACTATTAATTACCGAACACAAGTATGACATATTTTTGAAATCGTCTTGAAATTTGCAATAAAAAAAAAATACAGGGTGGGTCATTTAAAAAAATTGTCGATCACATCGTTGCTCACAAATGGTTTATCCTGTATATTTAGTTGTTATGTAAAAATACATTAAATTAAAATCAAAAACCAACCTGTCTCAGGATTTTTTCTCAAAATTGTTTGTTTAGCTTAAAATTAATTTATTGCATACTTTATGTTCACACTGTATAATGGTCTTGTCAATTTTAAATGAGCTTTGTGTGCTCTTTTTAGAATATATGAAAGGATTTTGAACATTCTTATTACACAGGGGTACATTTTCATGGAGAAAAATTATAAAAATATATTTATTTCTTAAGCCAGACGTGGTGTTTTATTCAGGACATTACGTTCGTTTTTTGGGTATTATTAAAAAAATTTACTGGGAGGTTTGTCGTTTCAGACCTCAGAAAATGAGTAAAATCGATGAAATATACTGTTTCTCCTTTATAACTGGCGTGAAAGTCATGAACTCTATTGTGTTTTTAGAACAACCTTTGAAGTCCATACTTAAAGTTAGCATTTGTCCATATACCAATGTTCCTCACTTTATAAATGTTTGACATGCTTCATTAGATTTATGCCTAATAGTTGATAATTTGTATTTTCAGAAAGTGCAAAAAAGGAACAACAACAGCAACAACAAAGACAACAGCAACAGAAAGTAACGGGTAGCAACACAGCTATATTAAATTTATTAAACAGTTCTCCGGCGTCAAACGTAAATACCGACGCGGTGGTGAATGCTATAAACAATTCTCAAATAGTACCTCAACAAATACAGACTATAAACCAAAAAATTCTTGCACGCAAAATGACTCTACCAAATGTAGCGAATGCGCGAGTTTTAAGTCACAACAACTTAATAGCGCTTAATAATAATCGGATGAATTTGCAGGACTTGCAACAACAGTTAGGGCAGCAACAGCAACAAACTATTACCTTGACTTCAGTGAATAGCAGCAATTATTCTAATTTTACTACAGTGCCGATTAAACAACAAGTGCTAAATCAAAGAATAATAGGGACTAGTTCAAGTGAAAATAAAGCGTTATCTGCATTGCTGGTGGGAACCCCTGCGGCTGACAGGCCTGATATTATAGGACCTAACACAAACTCTTTGCTCTTAGAAAAGCTGGGAGGTTCTACTAGCAATTCGCAACAGACTCATTTCATTCAAAGCCCTAAAGGGAATCAACAGTTTATGGTTCAGTCCCCTAAGGGTAACACTGTACTTAGCCCAATGTCTAGCCCCCCACCGCAGACGGGCGGGACCATTAATGTTCAGGGATTGAATTTTGCCCAGTTGCAAAGCATACCTGGTTTTCAGGTGCAGTTGCCTGGTTTTGCACAACCTATTTCGTTGTCACTCAATGTTTCATCTGCAGGAAACTTACAGGGACATCCTACGAGCTTGATAGTGTCGCTACCTGTGACGACTGCTACACAGACTTCGAATACAGTGACTCAGACGGCGGCTGGTAGTTCGGTTAGCAGTGTAAATAATATTGGAGTGGCTCCTCAGACTGTGGTTTTAGCTAATGCTGGAACTTCAAATTTAGGTAAAACATTTATTACCTAATACTATTTATATTCATAGACTGTAGAACATCTACTGACACAAAAGTAGCTCAAGTTTTGGAAATAATAATGATGTTAGATTAATTGGTTCTTTTTGACGCTGGTTTTATGAAACTGTTATGGTAATTGAAGTATAATTAATACAAAACCAAATCGTTGCAGGGCGTGGATGACTTATTTAATTTCGACTGGTCACAGTTGCCAAATCGTTAAAATAGTAATGCACTTTTCTAAAATTCGAAAATAAGAGATTATGCGAACATAATACATACCTTACATTTTCATTGTTCATTATGTCTATGTTATATATAACATTTTGATTAGGTGAGAATTATTTTCAAAAAGTGAAGTTAAGTTTTATTTTATATTTGTTCCATAAATAACTACAGGAATCGGCAAAGAAGTAAGGTGTTTATTTCAAACACTGTCATGTGCACTGCGATGAGTCGAATATATACTGGAATGGTTCATACTACTCTTTCTCATAAACCATTTCAGTAACAATGAAGCCATGGACTATAGCCCTTTAATCTCTTAGAAAATTTGAAGCCATTTAGATACGTAGATTTTGTATAATGTAGATATATATTCGAGGCAATTGTAGGTATTAGTGAGTTAATGCTTATTTTTTTCTTATATTTTCGAAATGTAATGTCAAATGGCTGTGTACCTAGGTATAATAACAATAGATTTTGAAATATCATTCAAAAATAAGTGTAGCATTTTATTAAGTAATACCATACCTGCTTGCCGGAGCCCTTATTATACCATCATTCCAAAGAAATAATATAAATATCTTTTTCTACGATTACTCTGGAAAGTAGGCTCTTGAGCTTCGATAAGTCACCGCAAAGCCGACGTTTTTCTAGTGACAACATTTTAAAAACGCTCGCTTAATTTTAATTGCACATACAACTGTTTAACGTACGTAGAAAATAGTACAGGGTGCGCCAGAGAAACTTACTTATTTGAAAGGTCAATAAAAACAAAAGTACTTTAGTTATTGTTTTAATTCTATTTTTATTTGAGAATACAATATCCCAAGTTTTTTTCATACAGTCTTGAAAATGACATCGGTTAAATGGCGACCCCCAAATTTGCATACATTGATTAAGTCGATTTCTGAAGTTCGTCTCCACTCTTCGCAGTATATCAATCGGTATGTTGGCAATGGCGTCGCGAATGTTGTTCTTGAGGTGAGCTATGTTCCGTGGTCGATCGACATAAACCAGGGATTTCAAATAACCCCATAAATAACGCAGCCGAAAATGTGAAAGTGAGCCTCGTCGCTGAAAAAAACGATCTTGAGGCAGGTTGTCAAGCAGCACTTCACATGCATTTTGACGGGTGACAAAATCGCGTTCAGTTAATTCTGGCACAACAGCCAATTTATAGGGATGAAATCGAAGGTCTTCATGGAGAATTCATCGAACAATGGTGTCAGAAATTCCCAGAGCAGTTGCATGCAGGTCCGTTGATGTCCATTTCTGGGTTTAGCTACACTTCCACACTCCTGAAATAAGTGAACCCACGACAGAATCGAATTACGGCTAGGAATGAGTCTGTGAGGAAGAATTTCAAAGCGAGCGCGGAAGGCACGTTGCGTAGCAACAAATGAGCGACCGTTAGAAAAGAAGCTCTAGACGGCGAACGCCCGCTGCTCTCTAGACCAGAGCATGATGGCAACTGCCTAGAGGAGGAAACAAACTTGCGGACTTCCCCCTCCAGATGAGCCCCCTCCCCTTTCGTTTTTTCTGATAATGACACAGTATATTTATCAATTGTTATCGAAATCGGCACAGAGGCATAGCTTTGGACAAGGAATATTATTTTATGTATTATTTCACATTTTGGTACAAGGGCGCCACGCAAATGATTCCTGATTGTGAAATTAATTGGTAACTTTTTTTGACGAAACTTTTTAGTGATTTTTATTAGAAAATATGATGTAAACATCATTTCTACGTAAAATTGTTACTTTTGTTTAAACACGATAATTTCACTCGTTTTTGAGAAAAACGCAATTGAACAGTTCAGAGTCACAGAAGTGGATTTAAAAGATTATTTCATTTATGAAAAGTGTGCTTTGGACTGTCAGATAATTGTTTCTGGTAAATGTCATTTCTTCTCAGTGAATTATTTTTTCTGTTAGATTATAGTCTATTGCATTTTTTAATGCTTTTTCGATTGAAATGCTTCGCCGCAATCATTTTACGAATGAAGAAATGCGGGATATGGTTTGTGTACACGCACAAGAATATTTTTGCGGTCGCATTGCAGCCAGAAGGTATGAATTGTTAAATCCAGACAGAAGGCAACCAAATCACAAAACTTTTGCAAATCAATTTCGTCGTTTGGGCGAAACCTTGTCATTTCATAGTAAAAATCTGGGTGGTCGTCCGAAACAAATCACACTTAATGAAGAAGATGAAATTTTGGTTCAAGTAGGTGAAAATCCTGAAGTAAGTTCACGTCAATTGGCAGCAACAACAGGATTCTAAAAAAAGAAAAGTTTCACCTTTATCATTTCACTCCTGTTCAAAATTTGCTTCCAAGAAATCTCCCACGACGGTTACAGTTCTGCCAACGTATTCTCAACAAGCATAATGATGAAATTTTATTAAGAATATTATGTTCATCGATGCAGCGAATTTTACCAGACGAGGGGTTTTTAAATGGCGAAACAGTCATTACTGGGAAACCCGCATGCTGTTAAGGAAAGACATTTTCAGCATGAGTTTAAATTGAATATTTGGTGTGGCATTACATGCGACCAACTACTAGGGCCATATGTTCTTCCAAATTTAAATGGAGATTTCTTATTTATTCTTTTTTGCAAAATACTTTTAGTGATATTTTGGATGATATGTCACTAGATGTAACAAAGGAAACTGTGGTTTATGAAGGTTGGAGCTCCACCTCGTTTCCCATTAGTTGTTAGCAATCATCTAAGTGGTATACACATTATCCCAACGATGGATTTGCAGAGAAAGTGATTTTTAATGGCCACCAAGAAGTCCTGACTATAACCCTCTTGGTTTTTATGTTTGGGGACATATAAAGTCCTTAGTTTATGCCCATGAAATTAATCCACGAGACGAACTCTGGAGGAAAATTGAAATTGCGGCTAATTTTATAAGAGGACGGAATAATGTTTTATTTGACATCCGAAAGTACTTTATTTCAAGAATTAGAAAAGGCATATAAGTCGTAGGAGGCCACGTAGTACATTTAAAGATTTAATTTAAGTTTGCTCATTTTAGGTTAAATTATTTTAAAATCTGCTTTACCATTGAAATAGAAGCCTTACGTTACAAGTTTTTTTATTGTCTGTGACTCTGAACTGTTCAATTGCGTTTTTCTCGAAAACGGGCGAAATTGTTGTGTTTAAACAAAAGTACCAATATTACGTAGAAATTATGTTTATATCATATTTTCTAATCAAAATCACTAAAAAATTTCGTTAAAAAAAGCTACTACTTAATTTCATCATCAGGAATCAATCACGTGACGCCCCCTGTAACAAAATAAGAAATAATACATAAAATAATATTACTTGTCAAAAGCTATGTCTCTGTGCCAATTTCGATAACAATTGATAAATATAGTGTTATCATTATAAGAAAAAAACGAAAAAAAAAATTCAACTTTAATGTCCAATATCTTATTCCACAGCAATATTTTATTAAGGTATATTTGGTCCTATCGTCATATTTTGGTCCATATAACTTGCCCTTACCCTTTGTCCCAATAGTTATGAATCACCCTTTATACTCTATAAGAAAACAGTTGCTGCTGCTATGGCACGTTCTTGTTTCTTATTTAAATTATCAATAAGTTTTCAGTTTGATAACGTCATGTATCAGTATTGTAATAGGTCTATTTTTTTTATTGGTTAAAAAAGTTACTAAACGTTGACAGTTAAGTAGATAAGACCACATCTTTCCTGAGATTAATAATTATAATTAAAAAAATAACTTTATAAAATTACATGAACATTGTGTCAGTGTAAGTGAAACAAACGTTGGACATGCAGGTTCCAATGAGCGTTATGTTGAATTAAATACGGTTTATACTGAGTTTTGTCAGATTTAAAATTGGTTCTGTTCTGATTTGAAATTGAGTCCAATTTATTTAATACTCTTTTAACAAGCAAATGGAACTAACGGTTAAGTCATATTTTTAAACTCACATTATATGTTAATAAAATTATTTTTTTCTACGATCACTATACTGCCATAATGGCGGAGAGGGCAGAAGATCTTCAAACCCTTGTGGAAAGAGTCAGTCGAGAGTGTGAAGAAGTGGGACTCACTATAAACACGCAGAAAACTAAAATGATGGTCATAAGCAAAAACCCAAATATTAACCCTATTCTCACAGTAAATGGAAACCGAATAGAGCAGGTCCAAAAATACAAATATCTCGGCTCTGTCATAAATTCTGAAATGAACCCTGACCAGGAAATTAAGATCAGAATTGAAATGGCTCGAAAGGCATTTATGAAATATTCCACAATGCTTACAAACAGAAATCTAAACCTTGGCATCAGATTGAGATTCGTGGAGTGTTATGTGTGGTCAGTGTTAATGTACGGAGTAGAAACTTGGACGCTAAAGACTCAAATGATTAAAAAGCTTGAAGCATTTGAGATGTGGCTCTATAGGCGCATTCTGAAGATACCTTGGACCGACAGAATAACCAACGACGAAGTGTTGAGACGCATCGGCCGAAAACGAAAGCTGCTCACAATCATTAAGATAAGAAAAATATCTTACATAGGACACATATTACGCAATGACAAATATCTACTGTTACAAAATATTATGCAGGGCAGAATTGAGGGGAAGAAGGGTATCGGCAGAAAGAAAAAATCCTGGCTCCGAAACATTAGAGAGTGGACAAATCTCAGCGTTGGAGAACTGTTCCATGTTGCAAAAGACAGAGAAGAATTTAGAAAAGTGGTCGCCAACCTTCTATGAGAAGACGGCATGAAAAGAAGAAGAAGACGATCACTATGGAAAGTAGGCATTTGCGCTTCTATAAGTCACCGCAAAATTCACGTTTTCCGAGTAGTGACGTCAAATGAAAGTTTTATCGCTCTAGAGCGACCAAATTTTAAAAACGCTCGCCTAATTTTAATTACGCATAGAACTGTCCTACGTACATAGACAATAGTATATATATATATTACCAATTTGAAGGGAATTTTAATATAAACTTAAAACGTACTCACTTTCATTTTATCAGCCGAAAATATGCATTTTATCACAGTATAATTTTTCCTTGTTCATGACGAAATTAAGTATATAATTAACTATCATATGATCAACCATTTCATAAGTATTTTAATTAATAAAAAGTAATCTTCATGCATTTGACATGAAAATGTCAAAATTTAATAGCGCCATCTATATGATAACAGTTTAGTTACATGTAAAGATGGTAACAATTGACTTTTAATATAAACCGATTATTTATGATTTAATTAAATATCTGTTTCTTAAGCTAATGTGATCGTAGAAAAAATGTGTGCATTTCGAGCGTAAAGTACTTTGTCGCTCTTAATACACAAATAGCTATTTTTATATTTGGTACTGAAATATTTGTGGCCATTTTCTAAATACATACATTTTTTAAATCATGTAAACTTTACATTCTAAAGTATCATGAAACCAGTTTATATTATGATGGCCATTGATTGAGTTTTTCATAAAGATTCCTAATTTATTCTTTTTAAATTCATTATGCAGTATTTCGTAATAAACATTTGTTGACATTTTTTTAATATATAATTTTGTTTATTATGCTAAGTACTTATGTTGATTCCAGTAGAAATTATGATGGTTCTTAATATAATTTTTATGTAGATTTTCCTAACAAATATTTGGTGGTATTTAAGCAATGAATAGTTTTTGTATCAGGCAAAATGGAATAAAACCGATCAATTTTACGGTGGTTAGGTTTCACGCAAATTTCAAATCTGTTAACATAAATTTAAATTTAATTATACAGGTTGAAGTTTCTTAACATATTTATTGTAATTTATTTAATCTGTAAATATTTTTTTGTTAGCAAAAGTTTCATGGAACCAGATGATTCTTTTTGTGTTTTTAATCGTATATTTCAAATCTATATACATGATATATTACCAAACAAGAAACAAATACTCATCATCATAGTTTAAATATTTTTTTATTTGGCTAATTATTGTGGAAATAATTATTCAAATATGTGTGCAGGAACTTACATTTAAGATTATTCTAATTATTTCCTTTGTTCCATATTTTTTAACGCATAGTTAAAATAGTTTCCTAAAAGTGTAAAATATTTTCACCTCTAGCTCAATTGGTGACTTCAGGTGTAAAGGGAGTGACTCAACAAGGAATCAGAACAACGTCTACACCTCAGACTGTTTCCTTGACGCAAGGTGGACAACCGTTTCAGCTTATAACACCCCTCCAGAGGCCAAGAATGCCACAAGCTGCTTCTCAGCCACAAACATTAACGTCCCGAACACTCCAAAGAACACCAATTACGATCAAAATGGCAACGCCAGGCACAAGTCAGTTGACTGATATGCAGCTAAATTTTGATAATTGATATTTGAAAGTCAATGAAAGAGTCATTTTTTTTTTCAAATCAAAAAGTCATGCATGCTTAGTTTTTATTTGTTGAATTTAAATGAAATAACTTCACTGTGATAGAGCTTTTAAAGAATATTTTTTACATTCACTTTTATCTCAGATGCTTCTTCGCAAGTAACGTTGGCTCCGAATTCAGCAATCGCAAGTCAACTGCAAAAGCAAACTCAACTTCATCAGTACCAACAGATATGCTTGAATCAACCTAATGTATTGGGCAACTTAAGAAGAAGATCTAGCGGTTCAGACCCTCAATAGGTTGTAATTCTTTGTTAGACAGTCCCATAATGTACATTACATTTTAAGCTAGTCTTATTGTCTTTTTTGTATATTTCCGAAGGTTACTGTCAGTAGTTTATTAACAAAACTGCCAGATATAGAAATAGCTTAAGAATGCCATGCTTGGTTCTAGTAACTTATTTTGTACATTTATTCTAAAACTAAGAAAGTAGTACTAAGTTCTTAAAATTCATTAGATCTTACGAGTTGTTACCGAAAAATAAAATGCCCTTTATAATAATTTAATTCCTTAGAAACAGTACTGTAGAAATTAAAGTTACTAGTACTGGAGCACGACTAAAGTGGTTTTATATTTTTCTTTTTGAAAAGAGGAGACTTTATGATCTCAAATTACTGCGCGTTACATTGCACAATTAATGTTGTTCCTATGTGTATACATGCATGTACTGGTGCCAAAAAGTACCGTTTTCCAGTTTAACGAAGAGCTACGGTAAATTATTTATATACCAGACACAGCTTCCCATCAAAATTGATCTCGAGATGACAAAAATTTTAGTTTTATTTAAATTCTTGAAGACATATGGGGTTTGATGAATATGCTTTTATTATTATTCGATGTATTCCATAATAACACACAGGATAAAATTTGCTCTTTGGCTTGCTCCAAATTATAATTATATATATATAATTTTTCTTCTGGAATGAGAATTTTTTTATTTATATACGGTGTTCTATTTAAAATAAAACACGTATAATAACTGTTCAAAAGAATTTTATAAAAATACAAGAACCCTTCATCCTATTCCAGTATTTGGATAATCATAGGATTTATTTTAATTTTACGTAAAATAAATGTTTTTTATAAAATAGTTTTTTGAAAAATAATTAATCAGTAAAGTAACCACCAAACTTGTTAATCCAAACGTTCTTTCTTATTGGCATAAGAATCAATCCCCATATTTTTAAATAATCTAGCTTGGTTAATTTTTTTCATGCGAGTTAAAAAGTTTTTATTAGTTGGCCTTGATTAACTGAGTTATATCCAGACTTGTCAAAAACAATATGGATTCATGACTTATGTATTCCCTAGTCTTTCAGTCTGAGGCAAAAACTTTTGGTCTCACAGGATACATACAAAAATATGTTCAGTTAAATATTTTTACAATATTTAAATCATTGTGCCAAATTTGACATTTTCTTGTTACTTCTCATCTGTAGCTCAAATTTGCAAATTTTTTATGTAACCCACAGTACACGATTTTTAACTATCAAATAGGGCAGTTAGTCGTAAAATATATAATTGGTATTATTTTTGGACATTCTGCAAATATGAAGTATGTGAGTTTGTGAAGCGAAACCTTGCGCTTATCTTCTGTATTAAGAATAAGATCTGAAATTTTGTAATCTAAAATTGAATTTAACGTTTTAGAGGAGCGTGTAATATGGACACACCCATATGGATATTCAGCAAAATTCTTCAGGTAGAATATTTAAAAGTGCATTACACGAATAACACAGGTATACGCAGTTATTCAAGCGAATATTTTCCAGCTTTTCATAAATAATATGCGTATAAAATATATAAACTAATCTTTCAAAGAACGCATAAATACAATGCACTGATAATGAGTAAAACATTCATTTAAATTTAAATAATAGGTATAAATTTACTTTTTTATATAGGAACTTGGTGCTTTCCAAATTCAGATGCTGATACTTTTCTAAATAATTTATTACAGGAGAAATCTGATATAACAATATAATATGAAACAAAACCAGAAATAGTGGATTTAATTAAAATATTTCAATTAATTTCAGCCTTGCCCAGCTCAATAATAATCAAGATTCCTTTTACTAATTTTTGAAAATAGGGCTAGTTACTTAAAAACAAATTAACATAACGTATGCAAGAATAAAACTTAAAATAAATGTTGTATGGCGTGTAAGAAACACACTTGCTACTCGTTTCATATCAGGCTGCTTGCTTGTTAGATAATTATCAAGACTTGCTCTTCTACAAGCTTGTTACAAAATATGATATGCTCTTCTAGTTTTAATTTTAGATCCCAATTTTTAGAATGCTATCATTCTTAATTAGAAAATAAGCTTTCTTCATAGATTCTATCTATATATCTTATAATTCTTTCAGATCAGTACAAATTAATTTAATTGTTTTTTTTTTTTGATACATAAAATAATTGTGTAAGTAAAGCAGTTTGTAGTTTTTAAATTGAAAAATATTTTTAAAGCATCATATTGTATATATTGGGTAATTGTATTTTTTTATTTGTTTTTCTCAACTTTGATTAACCAGTAATCATCGAACAAGATTTTCTGTGAAAATCCTTCACAATATGCGCTTAGAGATATTTTTTTATATTACGGAATCGGTGTGATATACTATTTAGTAGGTTTATTTTTGTTTTGTTGCTTAGTCTTATACTGTTACATTTTGAGTTTTCCCAGAGTCTAAACACTTCAAACTTAATATTTCTCCAGAATTATTAAAAGTGATACCATCCAAATATTGGTAAAAATGAATTGAACTATTTTGTCTGTTATTGTGACAAACAGTTTATTATCTCTTTTAATAATAATATTTCTTCTCTCCTTTCGTCTCATCTCTCCTATCACATCCTTCTTGGTCTCACTAACTCCTTACTTTTAATAGACGTAATTTGCATAATCTGGTTATTCTCACTTATGATATGTTCTGCAACCAGATAATTAACTCACACAGACTCTGCATTGTGTGCCTATTTAGTTCTCCTTTGATGAATTGTTTTGGTATTGCATGATTATTTCACATTTTCTTTCTCATTACCAACAGTAGCTTCCTTAATTAGATTAGGATGACATTAACATATTTTCTATTTGACTTAATAAATTATTCGATTTCTGTAAATGAATTAATTACAAAGAGTTGGTGGTGAATTTAGACTGTTTTGAAAATTTATTTTTATTAAATTTTGAAAACAGATTATTTAGTTACTTTTTAATGAACCGAATTTAGTACAATGTAGTGTAAAGATTCTTAGCAACAGGTAATATAAATAATTGGTTAAAGAAAATTGAAAAATCAATGAAATCAAAATCATGTTATTCTGTTAATAGTGCACAAAAAATATATTATATTTGTTAAATAATGGTTCACTCTAATTTTTTATTTTCTTATCTCAATATCATCTGATATCTGAAAAGGATATCTTTGGATAGAAAAAAGGCTAGATTTTCATTTAGCAAATATCAGATACAAAGTTCTAACTTGGACAGTGTCTTGTAGTAGGCAAACGATATGTCAAAAGTTGTTACATTTTGCATTTGTTAAATTGAAAATATCAAATGTCGGCAATTGGCATTTGTTAGTTGTCTGGTATTATTTGTATTGTGGAGGAGAAATGGTGCTGTAAAAGCTTAAGTTTCATTTACCTTCCCGTAAGTCATATACATATGTCACATATAACAACTGTCAACATTTAATATTTGGATCTAATCTTCGGTAAAGAAAATCTTGCCAAAAAAAAAGTCATTACATTAAGAATTTTCATTTGAAGAACTGTTTATTTTTTGGTCAAACTTATAATTTTAAAATAATTCTTATATAACAAATTTCGCTCCTTTTATTTTTGTAAATATACAGTTTATTTTTGTATCATCACACGCAAATATCGGTAAAATAATTTATTTGAACAACAGGAGAAGCGGCATTTTCAATCTTAATTTTTGATATTTGGCAAATGCTATATTTTTAATTATTGTGCCTTCAGTACAAGCAATAATTTTTATATTTTTAGTTGAAAAATTTGTTATTATAATATATTGCAAAATAGAAGCTTCTTATTTGAGATTTACTTTAATATTTTACAAGTATTGTTTCCAATGATGATACATTCAGTTAACAGTACAGATTAAGTTAAATGGGATAAAAGTTCATATATTTACGAAAAACTGAAATTTTCAAAATGGGTTAGTAACCAAAAAAAGGGGGCATATTATGCGTTTCTAAATTATTATCAGGTTCTTTGTTATGCTTATTACTCGTAATCTATTGGCTTTTTTGTTTCAAAGAATTTTTCCTTTAATATCTCATAATACTTTAACTTTTTTCTTGAACTAGCTGGTATTTTTTATAGATTATTTTTAATAAACAGCAAGCATTTTCCGCTACAGTAAAATGGAATTTTTTTGTAATAAACAATTTTATACACTTTGACATATTCAATGTTTTCCAATAACTACTTTATTGAAGTGTTTTGTTTATTTTTCATCAATTTACGTTTTAACCAAAATTTTTTTTGTTCTAATTAATGTTTCAGTTTAGCTATACCATTTTTGTCCTTTAAAAGTACCCTATTTTTGATTTTAAGTCATCCCATACTTTCATAGTCTATTTTACAAAAAATATTTACAGACCATCCTTTATTAATACTTTTTATTTTGCTAAATTTTCGTTAAATTGCTCTGGTAAAACTAAACGGTAGGAACTTTTGTTTTAAAATATATTGTATAGTAAACATAAAACAACCACGTTTTGTTCAGTTATGTTTCATTTGTGTTAAAAATATTTGTACCGTTTTCCATTTTAACAGGAACCAATTCTGTTTATATCATTATATATTACAGGGTGGATTTTTGCACTGCCGTAAACTAATGGAATATTAGGTAAAATTGGTATTTTGACTCTTTTAATATTTTCCCATACTGATGTGGATTTCGGCCTTTAAAATTATTAAAACGTAGATAATATACAGAATCATTTCAACTTTAAGAAATTAACTGTTTGAAAAATTTGAAAGTGGAACAAAAAGATTTAATATTTTGCGTTTTAAAATTTTAAAAATGTTGATCTAGTAATGCCATAGTGATTCATGAAATATAAAAAAAAAAGTTTTAAAATAAATACGCATTTAACATTGCAGTTTATTCGAAATAATAATTGATTATAAATTAATTTAAAATATATAGAAAACTATTTTCTCTGCAGCCTAGGGAAGAATGCAATATCTTTGGTATATGGAGTTGTGTTCTATAACTTTTCTACACTAATATAGAACAAATATGTAGTTAAGATTAAATTAAGTAGCAGAGAACAAATGTCTTTATAATCTTTACTAATTTTAATCTAAAATTGTATAATTTTGAAGTATAAATGTTTGTTTTAAATAATAATTGTCTAAATACATTAGAATTCCTTAAAATTGTTCATCATAGGATTTATAACACCTCAATATCGTTTTGTTAATATCCATGAGCATATCTGATTATGATGTTACAAACTAGGCTCATCTCTTCAAAATCACAATGGTATTTCTATACATATTGGCTCATTCATGTAGCAGTTAAAAGATCAGAAAGTATACATACTGGATATTCGATTATATTTTTCCAAATTTTGGCAACTTAGGTATAACTTAAAAGGGTTAAGATAGAAATGAGAGATATTCACTGAAAAGTATATTTTTGTAACAAGCTTCATCCATCACAGATATACCAAAGTAGTGAATTATGTTTTATAAACTTGAAAAATATTGTCTATTCTGACAGGACGATAACAAAATATACATTTTTGAACAGAAGAGGAATCCCTCTTTTAAATTTTGTGACGATAAATAAAATATCCGATTTGAACGTCTTATTTCAATTTTAAGAAGAATAATTCTTGAAAACCCTTGCCTTTATCCTGGTCTAGCTGGGATACAATTTGTAGCAAAATACGTTTGAGTGAAATCGACTCACTTTTAACTTAATACCTTTTAAATATTTTATAGCAGTGAAAATGTGCGAAAACATAATGAGAGGTCCATTAGTTGAAGGTAAATGCCAATAATTTAAATTTTTATTTTGGTAATTTTATAAAGGATCCCTAGAATAAAGATATTATAAAAATATTTATTTTTGAGTGGATAAATAAATTATTAAAATATTACATTTTCTTGAATATTTGCAATTTTTGACAGCGAAGCAGAGAGCAAACAAAATATTAATGATAACCAGTTATTTATGTTCGCAATCAAACGGATTATTTTTGTAAGTGTATGCTTAAAGATGCAGTTATTTGTTCAACTATATTGATCTTTTTACTAAACATATTTCTTTTTGTTTCCTGTCGCCTAATCATAAAAAAACATATTTTTTAAAAGTGGCCTCTTTTTATACGTTATACTCATATACTAAATTTAACAAAAAACAATAAAATACCAGAATTTGGTCTATTGGTTATGTAACTTGTAAAATCTTGTAAAATATTAGAATTACGGTTAAACATTTGTAACTAAGTGGTGCATTGTTGTAGTATTTTTGTAATAATTGTATATTATTTTGCAAATAATTGTATATATATATATATATATATATATATATATATGTTTTGCAATATCGACCCGTATCTTCTGAATTTGATGTTAATGTTGATTTTTTATTATTATTTATACTTCCACACAAACAGTACATATTGTATAAATGTAAAGACAATAGTTTTAAATTTTAATTAATTAATGTGGTCGTTCTAACTAAATATAGAACTGAAATTAATGGGATTTTTTCGAATGGCCACATTTTTATAAAAAAAAAAACAGATAATAAATACCTGTTATAACTATTTAATAAATAGTAAACATTTTTTTAAAAATTGCTTTTTATTTTTACCCCTTTATACGCACTGAAACTAAATTCAGTTACAGATTTTCTGTAGCAACATAGTGAAAATAGTTCATGCATTTCGTTTATTACAAGCAAATTCAACATAACTAGATTAAGTGAAAATCTCGCCTAGCCAGGCTAATATTTGTGAGAAATATCGTCGACGGGCGGTTTTATACATAAATTTATATACGATCAGATTATAAAGTGTTTGTTTTAACTCCTGCTAGTTATATGAAGAAATAAGCTCACCATTACATAAATATTAAGAACGGCTCAGGTTAAAGCTAACGTTGCATTCTTCCCAATATCATGCAAATTCATTTTTTATGTATTCTTGTTCTGATCTTTGTACATGAAACAACTTAATAAATATTTTGTAATTTTTAAAATAAAAGATTTGTTATCGAAAATAATAATTTAAAAAAAAGAATTTCTGAGTTAAAGATATTTATCTGGCGCAGTCTTGTGGATTCGGCGTAGTAATTTCGCGAAAAGCCACGGCACCGAGTCCGATTTTCCGAAATTCACGTGAGTTTCAACTCTTTGACGTTGAGAACCTCCCTTTTGGAATCTACTCCTGGCTAGAGGTCTACTGAATTAGAATCACTGGAAGAAAAAGAAGTCCCGTCTATACTTATATCGTACACGCATTTTTAGAATAGGTTAAAGTGAAAGCAAATATTTAAATACCTCTATCAAAAAAAAAATAATAGATTTTTAGCTTATTAGAAAAAGTACTTATATATGAGAACTGAAGATATAGTAAAATTAGTTGAAAACTTTAATAGAGTAGTAAATTTAAGAGAAATGGAAAATAACCCTGTAAATGTTTCATTGTTAAAGCTTCATATTGATATGATACCTTCTTACGATGGAGATGAAAGTAATTTAACTAAATTTATTAGTAGTTGCGACTTTGTAGTAAATACATTCGCGGCAGTAAATGATCAAATAATTTAAAATTATATTATCAAAGTTATTCAGTCAAAATTAATAGACAAAGCAAATCTACTGGTCGGTTCACGAAATTAATTAGATTCGTGGAATGTTATTAAGGGAGCTCTGCAACAATGTTTCGGAAACCGAAAATCTCTCGAATGTCTTGAGCAAGATCTTTTAATGGCACATCCACAAAGAAATGAACAACCAATAGACTTTGCTAGAAGATTACAAGTTTTAAGAAGCCATTTGGTTTGCAGAGTAAATAATTCTACAGAGACAGAATTACCACTTGCTTTAAAAGAATCATATAGAAAACAATATGATCAAATGACCCTTCGTGTTTTATTAAGAAATCTATCAGGCACTTTACAAACTATTATTAGACTTAAGAATCCAATTAACATTGAACAAGCCATTGCATTTATTACCGAAGAAGAAAACTTCCGATACTCACAAACTAATCTAAAATTTATTGTGTCTACCCAGGCAAAACTTAATTTTAACCCAAATAATAACCGAAATGGTAACCAAAATATTAATAATATTCGACAAAACTTTCCCGTTACAATTCCAAACAATCAATCCTCTTTCCAGAATAATATAAATCCTTTTAATAATATTCCTCAGAGAAATCAGGCTCCAGACAATCAAATTCCTATAAATTTTCAAAGAAATCCCAATACATTTCCCAGTCAACCGATTCCAATACAACCTCGTATAATAAACAGACAATATCCGACAAACAGACAAGTATTTGGACCCCCTAAAAATGTATTTGCCCCAACAGGTCAAAAACCTTCCGGAAATCCAGAACCTATGTCGACTACGTCTAGAAATACTTTTAGACCCAGACAATATCAATAATTTTCACAACCCATGTCAACTTCGTACCAAAACGCATTCAAACTCAGACAAAATAATCAATCTAATTTTGTATCGGAAGAATTGTATCAAACTAACAATAAGGATTTTGAAAATCCATTCGAAAATCCGTTTAATTCAGGCAACTACGAGCTTGAAAATCACGTGTCGAATAATCCATCATATTTTGAAGATAATCAAACTGCCCCAAATTCCAATAATAATGAATATATTAAAGATAGAAATTTTTGGATAACCGGCCTGCCGGAACCCAAAATATAAACGAAATTTTCTCAAATTCATATTCAACAGATCTGCCATATATTACTATACAAAACCTGCCTTTAAAACTTCTTATCGATACAGGAAGCATGTCCAGTATGTTAAGCCCAGCTATTGTTGAAAAATATTTCCCAGAAAGTATTTACAATGACCCAACTTTAATTATAACTGCTATAGGCAAAAAACACACCCAACATAAAGCTGCCTTCGCTGAATTTAATTCTAATGTTTCTTTAAACTTCATAGTATTTAAGTTCTACAACCATTTTCATGGATTATTAGATTTAAATGAATTACGCAATTTAAAATTTTCTGTAGATTTAAGTAATAATGTATTAAAAAATAAAACGACAGAAATTCCTATTTTATATAAAATAAATAGAGCAAATTATAATATATCGGTCGACGCCTACGAGGTAGTCGCATTACAAGTACCGGTCAGTCACCTGGATGGTGAGATAATTGTACCAGAGATGAAATGTAATGAACTCTATTTTCTAGAATCTTTCATCACATAACGGCGTCGCAAAGACCGAAATAATAAACAATACTGATAAACGAATTACAATTACAATTTTTTTTACTTTTTTTTTTACTTTAATTTTCCATGTTTCTAGCCAGTTTTGAAGTAGATTAAGGTGGTTTTGTAGTTTCTCGGTAGCTCTTGCTGGGTCGAAATCTGATGACAGTATTGCTGTATCGTCGGCAAATGTTGCAATTGTTGTGTCATTTGTTAGTGGTACGTCGGCTGTGTATATTAGGTAGAGGATAGGCCCTAGGACACTACCTTGGGGGACCGCTGCTCTTATAGGTTGGTAAGAAGAGAGTTCGTCGTCGATTTTGACTTGAAAGTAGCGTTTACTGAGATATGATTTTATAATGAGATACAGTTGGTCAGTCAAGTGCTTTTTTAGTTTGTATAATAATCCTTTGTGCCACACTTTGTCGAATGCTTGTTGTACGTCAAGGAAGGCCGAAGTACACATTTTCTTTCCTTCAATGCTTTCTTTGATTTTGTTGACAATCCTGTGACACTGTTGGATTGTAGAGTGGTTTTCCCTGAATCCAAATTGGTGTAGAGGGATTATTTCATCAAGGTGAACTGATTCTTCTAGTCTTCTGAGTAATAGTTTTTCAAATATTGTTGACATTATGGGTAAGAGACTTATAGGCCGGTATGAGCTAACTTCCGTGGGAGGTTTTCAAGTTTTAGCAATGCAAGCAAGTGACATAGACGAAGCATAGTATTATAAATTGTTGTAAGTAATACCATGGCTTTACGCGGTGACAATTGACAAGGAGCATTTAGATATGCCTCTATTTCGTCTTCGTTGCCATTCATTAAATGCGGTGTAAATGTTTCTGCAAGGTGCTCTGCAAATTGGTCTTATTTTTCTGCATTTGAGCGCGCCCAGCTCCTGTTTTGTTTGTTGGTGGTATAGCCAGTGTTGGTCGTTTAAATCTCTTGGTTGCCTTCCACAGGGAATGGTCATCAGTATTTAAGTTGCTAATATACCATGAAAATGATTCATTCTTAGCTTCTCTTATGGCTGAGTTTAGCCTGTGGGTTAGCCTGTGGGTTAGCCTGTTTAGTTGGCTTTTGTCTAATGGATTCCTAGTATTTTGCAACCTACGTCTTGCTACTCGTTTTTCGTAGACTAATTCTTTAATATGTAATGGTATATTATGGACTTCCTGGGTTGTCGTTTTTCTTTCCGGCGTTGATAACCATGCAGCTTTCTGAATAATATTGGTTAAGTACTCCACTGCATTTTCGAGTTCGTGATTTTCTTTTAGTCTTAAGTTCAATGTGATATTTTCATTGATATAATTCTGAAATTCTGTCCAGTTAGTATGATTATTACTTAGTCTTGGTGGTGCATTTTTGCTAATTGGACTGGTGCTAATTGTTATTATGATAGGACTGTGGTCAGAACTCAAGTCAGTACTAGATTCTATAGTACTATATATCTTAGATATTCCTCTCATTACTGCAAAGTCCAGTAAATCGGGGATTTTATTCAGATCAGTGGGCCAGTAAGTCGGCTGGCCCGTTGATAGATGGTTGAGGTTGTTTTGCTGCATGGTGCTTAGCAGATTCCTACCTTTGGGAGTGATTAACCTGGATCCCATATGGTATGTTTAGCGTTCCAGTCTCCTGCCGCTATGAAGTGAGGACCAAGTTGAAGTAGAAAGTCTTCGTACTCCTCTGGTGTTATTACATGTCTTGGTGGACTGTATATAGCGACAACAACAATAGGTCTTGTCATCGTTGTTAATTTTATAACTGCGCTTTGAATTTTGTTTGTGACGTATGATTCTAGTACATAGTGCTTTAGGGTGGATTTTATAATTATTGCTGATCCTGCGTGGGCTGTACCGTCCGGATGGTTAGCATAATAAATTGTATAGTGTGGTATTTTGATTACGGTTTGTTCTGTTGCATGGCTTTCAGAAATTAACAATATATCAATTTTATTTATTTTTAAAAACACTGTAATTTCTTGTATATGGTTATTCAAACCGTTGGAGTTCCATGCTGCAATTCTTACTGAGTTCGCCATCACTGAGCCATTTAATTTATGACTGTGGTCAGCATGGTTAGTATCATGCTATTCTGGTTGATCAGCTGGCTAAACATATTCTTAAATTCATTGAGAAAAGTGGTTAACTTTTCTGTTATATCTGGATTGTTTCCGTTAGATGGCTGAATCTGTGATCTTCCAGAGGTTATTTGCGCATAACTTGTGTTAGGACTTACATAATTTGTGGGTGATTGGGGATTGTGGTTAACTATTCCGGAGTTGGTTTTTCTCCTTGGGTTGTCTTTGTTTTTGGTATTTATTAATTCTTGGTAGACAGTGCATCCTTTGTAGTTGGCTGGGTGATTTCCACTGCATAAGACGCATTTAGCTGGGGTATCCTTGGTTTTCTTACATGTTGTAGTGTCATGTGGTCCACTGCATTTCACGCAGTTAAACGGCTTGGCGCAGTATGCTTTTGAGTGACCATAATCTTGGCACCTTGTGCATTGTGTGATTGTATTTTTGCGCCTGGGCGCTTCAATGCGAATTCTACAATGTTGCAATAATTCTAGCTTATATATGTCTTTGTTGTTGTTCTGTGGTTCTAAGTCAATAAAGAAGAGTGGCAATGGTTCTTTGCTGATTCTGTGTTTGATGTTTACGATGTTTCTTATCTTGTGTCCCTTGTTGGTTAGTTTTTCTGTTATGTCTGTTATTGGCACTGAATGATGTAGTCCACGAATTACTATCCTGTAGGCTCTTTCCTGTTTCATCTGATACGTGTGGTGTACGATCTGTTCTTCTCTTACGTGATGGATTATTTTTCTGTAGGTTTCGGAGGTTAGTGGGATGATTTATATTGTGTTGTTTGGAAGAGCTTTAGTGTGGTAGGTTTCTTCCTCGACGACTGAAGAGAGGTTGCCTATCATCGCTTTATAGTTGTTTACACCGTAGATATGTATAGGTGGAGGTTTAGGTTCTCTCGGGATGTTATTAGTTGGTTTTGTTATAGGTTGTTCTGTTGATCCATTTTCATTGTTGGATAAATTCTAGAGTAACTCGAATCTGTTGTTAGTTTGTATTTGTTCCGTCATTTCTGTTGAAGTTTGTCTATTTACTCTTTTCCGTTTGGGTCTTATGATTTGCCAGTCGTGCTTCTTTGTAATATCATCTTGATGCTTTGGATCTTGCTCGTCTTCACTCGAGGAAGGCAGATCCATTGGAAGTACATTTTGATTGGTTTGTGATTGTGGCGAGCCTGGATTTCCATTTGGGTTTGGATATATAGGATTAAACTGAGCATTGTATGGCCCTTGATTTGGTTGATTATAATGATTTTGTGGTACTTGAACTACTTGCGGTTGATTTAACATTGGTTGTAATAGTGGCTGATTGAAGAAATCAGATGGTGGTCCAGGTCCATTTCCAGTAAAAGACATCTTTTCACTGTATTAATGTGAAATTTAGTAGATGCTTCAAAATTCAGTGGTATACAAAGGTAATGCTTCAAACTTTTTCCAAATTGCTGTTAATAAGGGTTTTCTATAAAGATCGCTTTAATTTCTGCTCTAATATATAAAAATTTGCGGAGCAAAAAATATTGACGTCTGTATTTTGACAAGTCAATCAAAAAACAACGTTACAAAATACATTTAAAAATCATACTTATAACTTAGTAATATCCAGATATAGAAGATGTAGAAGAACGTGAAAACAAAATACGATAGACATCCTCCACAAGTTAAATTTTCATTAACTGTCACCCCTACTAAACCTTTCGAAACTATCCATATAGACGTTTTCCAAATAATGAAATCTAAATTTTTAACGATACTTGATTCATTTTCAATATATGGTCAGGCTTACATTGTAGAACGTGTTCTTAATTCGGCTTCATATAATGTTTACGTATGTTTGTGTCCCATTTTGGCGTACCACATTCGATAATTTGTGATAGCGGAACCGAGTTTAAATGCGAATTACTAAAGGAATTCTGTAAATTGCATAAAATACAATTACATTTTACAACACCTCAAAATTCAAACAGCAATAGCCCAGTCGAAAGATTTCATTTATCCCTTTTAGAAAACTGCAGCATCCTAACATGAATATAAAACAGTTTGCTGTTATCGGATATTACTCTTTTACTCCTAGTGTTACAGGACACCGACCCTACGACATAATTCTAGATAATACGAAAGCTCTTGACCCCTTCGACTTTACAGATGAATATATAATAAACGAATACTTGAACGAACGAAAATTACGACTTCAAACTCTATACGAAACTATTTACAATAAAACCTCAAAACAAAAAACCAAAATCACAGAAAAACGTAACCAAACTCGAGAAAACCCTATATACAATATAAAGAAGGACAGGAAATATTTATAAAAAATAGAGAAGCAATTAGAAATCAATCAAAACCTCGTTTTATAAAATCATTAGTAAAGAAAGATTCATTAAATAAGATTTTAACGTCAAAAAATCGCATGATTCATAAATCAAAAGTTAAAAAACCTCTCACTAATGTTCGAAATTCTTTACAGAATGATAATCACTTGGATAATAATATTCTTGATCCTGGCCCTTCCACTTCTACCACTAATCAAAAGTAGCGATGTAAAAATTCAAGAATTAGATTCTCCTTTACTACCCTTAGAAATAGGAAGTACAAAATTAATACAAACTAAACATACTTTTCTACATTTTGTCGACACCAGTTTATTAATCGTCCAGTTGGCAAATGTTGAAAAAAGTTAGAAACTTCATTAAATTTTACATTTGAAGACGTAGAATTAGTATATAATCTATTTGAACATGCAAAATATTTATTAAATACCACTAGAGTAAAACTAAATAATCTTGCTTTTACAATGTTAAATATACAAATAGAACTAAAAGGGGATTATTTAACGGGTTTGGAACTGTAAGTAAATGGCTTTTTGGAACTTTAATATACAGCTTATTGATCATTATAACAAATCAATAAGTAACCTGTACAAAAATCAGCTATTGTTAGAAAAATGATTGAATGATATTTACAATATGTCAAAAAAATTTCACCAACCAAATGTTCATGTATATACGGTTACCGAATGCTCTCGATCAAATAATATTAAATTGCCAAAACTTAATAAACCTTGTAGATAATTTAGAAAATGCTATTATGTTTGCTGATCTAGGTAGCTTACATACTTCAATTATACCGCTAAAACAATTAATGGATTTAGTGAATTATGTTTCATCGATTCATGGCGAAAATAAAATTATTAAATTCAAGAACCCATATAATTATTATGAATTAGCAGGAATCCAAGTAAAATTCGAATTCTCAAAAATAATATTTGCTATTCATATTCCTATTCTGATTGATAGCGACTTCCTGACCTACCAAATAATTGCCTTATCCTTCAAAAATTCCAATCTCATTCCACCGAACCAATTTTTTGTACTCAGTACGACACTCCGCCAATATCAAGAAAACCCATGTCCCAAACTTGAGGATACATACCTGTGCGAACAACGTGAAGAGATTGCCAACGACACTTGCATCATACCTCTGATTCGAGCCAAAAAACCTATTTGTAAAGAGAACGCTGTTTTGCATCATACTATAATAGAACAAATCAACACACAATTTCACAATGCCAACACAATTTTCAAAATCCCAAATGGTTGCAGCGTAGATATAAAAAATAATCTATACGAAAACATGGAAGATAAAATTCGTATAAATTCTCTGATATTACCGAAATTAGAGTGGACCCAGTCAACGGCCAGTCCGATAAAAAAATAAAAATTTGCCTCTGAAATTACATTCTATTGACTTCAAATCGATTCAAGAACTAAGAAAGGAAATAGAATCAAGCCAACCAGTACAAGAAGAGGAGATCCACCCTGTAATATGGAACATGCCGAGCCTAACATCTATAGTAATAATTACAATTATCATTTGCATATGGGTCCTGTAAGAAGAGATCCAAGAAACACGAAAATCCCACAACACCAAGAGTACAACTTGATAACAAACCCTCATCGGTATTGTTTTCTCCTAAGGAGGGAGGAGTTATATGAAGAAACAAGCTCACCATTACATAAATATTAAGAACGGCTCAGGTTAAAGCTAACGTTGCATTCTTCGCATTATCGTGCAAATTCATTTTTTTAGTTATTCTTGTTCTGATGTTTGTACATGAAACAACTTAATAAATATTTTGTAATTTTTAAAATAAAAGACTAATTTTGAAAATAATAATTTTTAAAACAGAATTTCTGAGTAAAAGATATTTATCTAGCCGCTAATAACTAAATTTAAAAAATCGTATTCAGGCAATTTGATTGCATATATTTCAAGAAATAAATGTACAAAATAATATTTAACAGAAATCCGTCTTGAAGTTATTTTGAATTAAACCGATGAATAGAGTGCCATCTTTAAAGAACTTTAGTTCCCTTAGGAAGCATTTTTGGATGAGGTGATTTGCGCCAAATTGACATAAAATGAGCTCTAGATTTTGCAGTTTTTTCTGTAAACTGACTTGCTGGACACCCTGTATATTACATAATTTATTGAATACATTGAATTTATTGTAATACAGGAATATAATAAAACTATTTTACTTATCAAAATTTACAAAAGCATTAATAATAGCATACATAGATGATTGCTCAAAAAAGAAATTGTAATATTATTAATATTTAAATTCGGCTAGATAAATTAATATAAAATTATACTTTTTAATAATTAATTTAATGCAACTGAAAATTTGATAATTAAATTAGTTAAAATTGATTTTTATTAGAAAATGGAGAGGGTATTTTAATGAATTTTTAAAAATATTTCAACTAACGTCGGGATACATTGACTTGCAGATTATAATTAATATGTATATATTTAAGAAAAAACAAACAAACTGTATCTTACAAAGTAAATTGTAAAATCGAGAAGCCCATAAAACTTACATAGAACATCGGTATCTAAAAACGTTTTAATTTAAATTTACTCTGAATAGTTTTAATGAAATGCATTATGCTACTAATCCATGGTAACAACAATAGAATCCAAATCAGAAAAAATGTTAAATACAATTTCATTCCGGGACGTAATTCTTCGTTTTTTGGTGGAAAAATTGTAACCATGCTAAAAACATTTACAGTTACATTCATGCATATCATGGAAATAGCTTCCTGTTTGTGAGTTTCTATCATAATTGAATTATACTATGAAAAGGAATGTAGTAATAATAAGAAAAAATGTTAAATAAAATTTCATTCCGGGATGTAAATTTGCATTTTTTGATGGAAAAACTTTAAACATCCTCAAAATATTTCGAGATATACGAGTATTCAAGCATATGATGGAAATAGCTTCCTGTTTGTGATATACTAGGTAATATAATATTGAATGGATACTGTTTGTAGCGACAATTAAATTGGTGTAACAGCAAACGTATAATCACGAGAAAATTTATGAAATTATTCATTAAATGTAAGATTTTTAAGAATATGGGTTATATTCGTAATAAAAAAGTATTTAGTAGTTTTACTTTATTTATGCTTAATCCATATAGCTCGTATCGTATTCTTCACATGTTTCCAATTGTTTCCGTTTTTGTTTAATGCCTTCTTTACACTTGTTTTTAATATTTTTCTGGTTAGATTACTATTATACATCCAAACCATGGGTTTTTTCGGAGTATTTCGTTTCCCATTTTGTTTTTTTCTTTTAGATTTAGAGCACGTTGTTCAGTGTGTATTATTATTGTTTCCGTACTTTGTTGATTATTTTCATTTCAGATTTATTTAAAGTTATTCTGTATTTTCCATGTAGTATTCTTTCATCTTTGGCGAATATCAACATATCATCCGTATAGCATACTTCTGATATGGTCATTTTCACCATATTCTAATATCATACTTCATATGGTTTAAATTTTTTCTTTACCTCCTTTATAGTTTCATCGAATACTAGTGAAAAGAATAAAGGACTTAAGATTCATATTTGTTTTACTCCCAGTATGATTTCTAACATTTTTCTTGTTTTATTCTGGCATAGTTTACCGTTGTTTGATATAAGCTTTTTATTCCTTCAGTAAGTTCTTCCGAAGCCCCTTTCTTTTCTTTCCATATATTTTCCCTTCTTACTTCATCGAAAGCTTTCTCTAAGAAGTTTTACAACTAATAAGAAAACTACGCTGTGTTATAGCAGAAAATCTTAATAATGTCGACTTTTTGTTACATACAACATTTTCCACAGAATTATTGAAGAGCTTGCCAATTCTGGACAAAACTACCAAGAAAACATTATTAATAGTACCAATTCAAAAAATTTCATAAACACATGCGTTCCTGTTTCTCTTCCAAAGTGGGTATTCCTCTTCCTCAAAAACCTGATGGAACCTTATGTTCCTCCGACTTTGATACGGCCAAAACTGAAGTATTACTTGGCACTTTTTCACTATTAAGGGGAGAGCGCATTGTTGAAACACTTTGCAATATCGCTTTTATATAAACACAAATAAACGAACGTCTTCTCAGTCTCAAAACTAATTTATCTCCAGGTCTTGTTGGTTTATCCTCTCTATTTTTACAGAAGTGTGCTGAATCCCTATCATATCCACTGTCTAAGATAATGAATACATCCTTTTAACAATCTTGTGTTCCTGATGCTTGGAAATTAGCATCGGTCACACCCATTTTTAAAAATGTCAACAAGTTGGTTAGTAGTGAAGCAAAGTTCGTTCTGGCCCAAAAGTTCCAGAAACTGCCACCAGGGGCGTTGGTGGCGCTGGTGTCGCCGACGTTTTGCGCGGTAAATTCGAATTTCGAGAGCGGCCATTTTTAGTCCAGGCGGCCATTTTTAGTCCAATTATGCCAAAGTTCCAGAAACTGTCACTAGATGGCGCCAAAGTTTCACAAACTGTCACTAGAGGGCGTTAGAGAGCGGCGGCGGCCATTTTTAGTCCAATTATGTTGAAGTTCCCGAAACTGTCACTAGGTGGCGCCAAAGTTCCCGAAACTGTCACTAGATGGCGTTGCGCGTTTCATCATCGTCTGTCATATGTCATATGTCACCTGTCATCTGTCACATGTCACTAGATGGCGCCAAAGTTCCCAAAACTATCACTAGATGGCGTTGGAGAGCGGTGGCAGCCATTTTTAGTCCAATTATGTCAAAGTTCCAGAAACTGCCACTAGATGGCGAAATGAACGTTGTCATAAGGGCACAAAGCGCTTAACTTCGTTATCATTGGCCCAATTGAATCGCGGAAAAAACAGGCATTATCTAGAAGTGACGTAGATGTCAAATTTAAAGAAAAGCATGCGCAATGAACATTGCCATAAGGGCACAAAGCGCTTAACTTCGTTATTATTGGTCCAATTGAATCGCGGAAAAAACAGGTATTATCTATAAGTGACGTAGATGTCAAATTTAAAGAAAAAACATGCGCAATGAACGTTGCCGAAAGGAAACAAAGCGCTTAACTTCGTTGTTATTGGTCCAATTGAATCGCGGAAAAACAGACATTATCTATAGGTGACATAGATGTCAAATTTAAAGAAAAGCGTGCGCAATGAACGTTGCCATAAGGGCACAAAGCGCTTAACTTCGTTGTTATTGGTCCAATTGAATAGCGAAAAAGATAGATATCATGTAAAAGTGGCGTAGATGGCAAATTTAAAGAAAAACATGCACAATGAACATTGCCGAAAGGGCACAAAGCGTTTATCTTCGTTATTATTGGTCCAATTGAATCGCGGAATAGATAGGTATTATCATGAAGTGACGTAGATGATAAATTTAAAGAAAAAACATGCGC
Organism: Hermaeophaga mercurialis; assembly: GCA_951812935.1. Classification (NCBI taxonomy): domain Eukaryota; kingdom Metazoa; phylum Arthropoda; class Insecta; order Coleoptera; family Chrysomelidae; genus Hermaeophaga; species Hermaeophaga mercurialis. The sequence goes on along the minus strand of OX638360.1, from coordinate 549,638 downwards.
AATGAACGTTGCCATGAGGGCACAAAGCGCTTAACTTCGGTGTTATTGGTCCAATTGAATCGCGAAAAAGATAGGTATCATCTAGAAGTGACGTAGATGAACAAGGCGTATTTTTTTATGTGGAAAAACATGCGCAATGAACGTTACCGTAAGGGCATTAGCCGTTATTATTAGTGCAATTGAATGGCAAAAAAGACGGGCATCATCTAGAAGTGACGACGTACATGAACAAGGCATGGAGCGCTCTAGAAAAAAATTTAAAAAACTTTGTACAGAACTGTCTAATTTACGAAAAAAAAATTTTATTTAACTAACTTAATAGCGCCTTGTTGTCATGGAAACGCAAGATGTGGAAAATACCGCTGACGGATTCTTCTGTTTTCTACAGTCGGTTAAACCCTGGCTGAAGTGCTGACATGTTTCAGACCATGATTCTTCTTCTTTTCTATATTCGACTGAACCCACTGACGCGTTTCAGGTCAAGATTCTTTTTTTTCTTCTATATCTGGCTGAAGCGGGGTGTGGTGATGGCAGGTCATGTGAGAAAGCGTCACCACGAAAAAACTTGCCTGCCTATGATTGGATAATTATGTCACGTGATCTATATCTAGAGATAACAACCGAGCGTATTGAAACTGAACTGTCTCAAATTTTATGAAAAAACTTGCTTGCCTATGATTGGGTAATTATGCCACGTGATCTATATCTAGAGATAACAACAAGGAATATTTTTTATGTGGAGCGCTTCGGAAAAATTTAATCTTTGCGGTAGGTGGGAGGTTTATTATATAATATTTATTAATAGCGCTTGAGGATTAGTGCTTTAAGACATGCGTCAAGACAAACATTTTTTTTTCAAGTATAACATAATAAATAATAATAATAAAATTTAATTCATACTATTTAATTTATTACTAAAATTTCTTTATAAATGTATTCAAAGAAGGTTTCGATCCTCATGTAATGTTGCAATAAACAACTAAAAATATGCAAAAGGTGTTTTATTAAAACTCGTTTCATTTATTAACATCAAAAAAAAAAAAGAAATTATATTTTTTTAATTTAAACTTCTTTTCACCATGTGTAATATTTTTCGAAGAAAAACAAAAAAATTGTGCTGAAAGAGTATATAATAAAGAACGAAGCGTTTAATTATTTTTTTATTATATTAAATTTACTTGGTACATTTTATTCATAAAAAGATATAATTTTTGTCAATAGGGTCTTCAATTGTTCTTTTAACCCTACGTTTGGACAGGGTATGTTAAATAGATTCCAACTAAATTGTCCAGCTTCAACAACTTTTTTCGTATATTCACTATATTTGTAATATACGTTTAAGTTTTTGTTGAAAAAGTAAATGAAACCATCTATATATATAAACGCCAATCCATCGGTCCATCGGTATACCGGAAAATTGATTGGTTATACGTCCACGACTAATTATTTCTCCAGGATCATTAATATATTCTACATAGGAAGCGTTGTTATAGAAAACAAAAGTTCTACCACTATTTGTTTGAAATAACGCATTAATATAAGCATCTGAGGGCACAGGTAAATAATAATCATTTTGAATATTTAAATTTGGAAATGAGGCTACATAACATTTTCGGTTACTAAACGTTATTAAATCCCCGCTGAATTTTGAAAAATGTGAGAAAATGGAGTCGAGGAAGTCTTAAGTTCATTGGGTAGATAATTACTGAACGGTTCGGGACTTGAAGGTATGAGCATACTATTTAAATCAAATTTCCACAAAGATGTATTAAATCCGACGTACAATCGATAATTAGGAAACGTTGGAGCTGTTGCAAGAAACATGAAATCAGGTGATTTAATATTACATAAATTTTTGTATTGAGGTGAAACAGTCATCGGTGTCTTAACAGAAGAAGAAGAAGAAATGTGTTGTTTTCGAGTGGTTGGAGGATAAATTGTACTCGTTGTCGTTGTCGTCGGCTTTCGTCGTGGTCCATACAAGAATTCTAATGCATTCTTATCATCTTCATCTAGAGGAGCTAACTTTTGCTGATACCTTGGAAACATAATTACAGACTCTACTTCACTATGTCCTAACCCAAGAGGGTGGCCGATTTCATGTACCAACACCATAAGAAAGCTTACTTGACCATCAGGAACATTATCATCATCATCCCCAAAATACCATTGCTCGCTAGCATCCATATGAATTTCAATACATCCATCAGCACTAGGAAAATGTGCGTGAGCCAATATTTTCCCAGGCCCATCAAAGTTATGTGGACATCGATGGTGACCTGTGCAGCTTTCTCGAAAATCATGTTTTTTGGGTACGACGGTTATAGTAATATCGGGTTTTGGTGTTGGAAATTGAACTAGTTGAAAATTGAAATTGGAATCTCGTTCCCATATTGCAAAAGCTTTTTGAGCTGTTAAAAGATGTTCCGAACGGGCTTGAGGAAAGTACCATCGCAAACTCGTTTTATTTTTCCATCTTGATATCGTTGTAAATGAATTTTCACCAACAATACATCTAGGTCTATTAATTAATTGAATAGTGGCAGCGTTCAGAGTTCCATCCACAGGTAGATTATATTTTTCTTGAAAATTTGCTAACACATTTTTAAGGCTATCACCTACGATTTCATTTTGATTAATGTAGCCAAACCGTTCCAAAAATGATACAAAATATTCTCGAGTAACGTTCGCAGAATTTGCGTTGGCTGTTAAGAGAAGCAGTACAAGTACTTTACCAACACACATGTTGAATATAAATGAAAATGTAAGAAATGTGTACATATATATATATTTTGCATTTATTTTTATAAATTTTTTAAAAAGAGAGAGAGACTTTTAATTACCATAAAGGATGAAGTCAAAAAGGTCACGTAAACGCCATGTAAAACATCAAAAACGTCACGTTTTACGTCACGCACGTCAAGTAAACGTCATGTTTTACGTCACGCACGTCACATTTTACGTCACATTTTACGTCACATTTTACGTCACATTTTACGTCACACACGTCACGTAAACGTCAAACACGTCACGTAAACGTCAAACACGTCACGTAAACGTCAAACACGTCACATTTTACGTCACACACGTCACGTAAACGTCAAACACGTCACGTTTTACGTCACGCACGTCACGCACTTCACGTTTTACGTCACACATGTCACGTTTTACGTCACGTAAACGTCACGTAAACGTTAAATGTTTAACCTATTTTTTAGGGATACACTGCAAATTATTATTACCAATGTAATATAGTTAAATAAAGTGTAAATAAAATTTTATGTGAGATGCTCCTTTGTAAAACCGGATTATCTAGCGACAGTTATGCAAATGGGTACCTAATTTGTGTAACTTATAAAATTATTGCATAAGACTTTTCACAGACGCGCTGTTACACATGTCACCCCCTCTTGTAATAATGAACTCGCCCACGAGCGCAGCCATGTTGAATTTTGAAAACTTAAAAACAATACGAAATTATCAAAACCGTGAATGAAGTGATAACCTAGAAACACGTATTTTATCGATAAGTTCTATAACAGAACGAGTAATATATTTGCGTTTATTATAATAGTTGTTTAGAGTATTTCTTAAAACATCGTGAAAAAGCTCCTTTTCACGTGAACATACCATGATTATTAGACCCCCACCCACTTTTTTATCTTTCCATTTGTATATGTGGTAACGAAATAAAACAGAGAGTACAATTAACACAAGTCGTTCGTTCTTAAACAATCGAGATGGAAAAAATTGAATTTCTCATAGGTAAAAGAGCTGTAAATAAAATATTACGTTTACCTGTAAACGATCTTATAATTGAACAATGGAGTCAAGAAACTAGAATATCTTGTTACATCCTCTACATCGGTGATGAAGTTGCAGCGTTTGCCTTATTATCAAGATGTGATTTCGATCCATTAGGACAACATGACGTTCTCAGAAAATTAAATTATATATATACATTTGACAAACACAGAAGAAAAGGTTACGCATGCAAAATAGTTCAACATCTGATGAAAACAGGGAATCAGTTTACAACATTTTGCAGCAATCCGTGGTCAGAAGGAGTCTTTACAAAATGCAACTGTACCAATTACGGTGAAAATAATTATTCAATAATGTTTAGATATCCTTAATAAATCATATTAAAACAAAAAAAGGTTTTTAATTTATGAGTAAAAAAGGTTGTTGAATGAAAATTAAACAAATAGTCAAAATTGAAATAAACTGGATTGAAAAATGTTGATAAGAAATATTCTTTTTAGTAGTGTAGCAAAGTCGGTTCTGGCCCGAGTACTCGTTTCGGCCACCAGAGGCGCTAGTGTCGCTGTTGCGCGGCAAATTCAAATTTCGAGAGCGGCCATTTTTAGTCCAATAATGTCAAAGTTCCACAAAGTGTTAGTAGATGGCGTTGGTGGCGCCAAAGTTCCACAAAGTGTTAGTAGATGGCGTTGGAGAGCGGCGGCGGCCATGTTTAGTCCAATTATGTTAGAGTTCCACAAAGTGTTAGTAGATGGCGTTGGAGAGCGGCGGCGGCGGCGGCCATGTTTAGTCCAATTATGTCAAAGTTCCAGAAACTGCCACCACTACTAGATGGCGCAATGAACGTTGCCGAAAGGGCACAAAGCGCTTAACTTCGCTGTTATTGGTCCAATTGAATCGCGGAAAAAACAGCCATTATCTATAAGTGACGTATATGTCAAATTTAAAGAAAAAACATGCGCAATGAGCGTGGCCATAAGGGCACAAAGCGCTTAACTTCGCTGTTATTGGTCCAATTGAATCGCGGAAAAAACAGGCATTATCTATAAGTGGCGTAGATGTCAAATTTAAAGAAAAAACATGCGCAATGGGCGTGGCCATAAGGGCACAAAGCGCTTAACTTCCTCGTTATTGGTCCAATTGAATCGCGGAAAAAACAGGCATTATCTATGAGTGACGTAGATGTCAAATTTAAAGAAAAAACATGCGCAATGAGCGTGGCCATAAGGGCACAAAGCGCTTAACTTCGCTGTTATTGGTCCAATTGAATCGCGGAAAAAACAGGCATTATCTATGAGTGACGTAGATGTCAAATTTAAAGAAAAGCATGCGCAATGAACGTTGCCGAAAGGGCATTAGTGCTTAACTTTGTTGTTATTGGTCCAATTGAATCGCGGAAAAAACGGGCATTATCTATGAGTGACTTAGATGTCAAATTTAAAGAAAAAACATGCGCAATGAGCGTGGCCATAAGGGCACAAAGCGCTTAACTTCGTTGTTATTGGACCAATTGAATCGCGGAAAAAACAGGCATTATCTATAAGTGACATAGATGTCAAATTTACAGAAAAACATGCGCAATGAACGTTGCCATAAGGGCACAAAGCGCTTAACTTCGCTGTTATTGGTCCAATTGAATAGCGAAAAAGACCAGTATGATCTAGAAGTAGCGTAGATGTCAAATTTAAAGAAAAAACATGTGCAATGAACGTGGCCAAAAGGGCACAAAGCGCTTAACTTCGCTGTTATTGGTCCAATTGAATCGCGGAAAAAACAGGTATCAGGTAAAAGTGACGTAGATGTCAAATTTAAAGAAAAAACATGCGCAATGAACGTTGCCATAAGGGCACAAAGCGCTTAACTTCATTATTATTGGTCCAATTGAATGACGAAAAAGACATATCATGTAAAGGGGACATAGACGCTAAATTTAAAGAAAAGCATGCGCAATGAACGTTGTCATAAAGGCATTAGCGTTTAACTTCGTTATTATTGGTCCAATTTAATTATGAAAAAGGTAGGTATTATCTATAAGTGCCGTAGATGTCAAATTTAAAGAAAAACATGCGCAATGAACTTGGCCATAAGGACACAAAGCGTTTATCTTCGTTGTTATTAATCCAATTGAATTGAGGAAAAAAACAGGCATTATCCACAAGCAACGTAGATGCTAATTTTACGAAAAAATTGCTTGATCATGATTGGATAATTATGTCACGTGATCTATATCTAGAGGGGGTTATTATATAATATTTATTAATAACGCTTGGAGGGATTATTGCTTTAAGACATGCGTCGTCAAGACAAACATATTTGGGAAAAAGTCCTTAAATTTGAAGAAAGACTCAAGCAACTTCGTAAAGATATTAAACTGTACGAAGACAAAGAAAACGTTATAAAGCAGTTGGGCGATTTAAATTTGGACAATACAAGAATACCGAAAAAAGTACTATGTTGTTGATGTTACCCCTTAAGACGAATTCAACCAACACCAACAGTTCTTCAGGTGCCGGTGACGCCATGGATGGACAATTAAATGGTGAAATTAACAAGACATTTACAATATCGTGCCTCACGTTATAAATGTATTCAAAGAAGGTTTCGATCCCCATGTAATGTTGCAATAAACAACTAAAAATATGCAAAAGGTGTTTCATTAAAACTCAAAAATTTTTCATATCATTTATTAAAAATCAAAAAAAAATTTCATTTCACCATGTGTAATATTTTTCGAAGAAAAACAAAAAAATTGTGCTGAAAGAGTATATAATAAAGAACGAAGCGTTTAATTATTTTTTTATTATATTCAATTTACTTGGTAGGTACATTTTATTCATAAAAAGATATAATTTTTGTCAATAGGGTTTTCAATTGTTCTTTTAACCCTACGCTGGGACAGGGTATGTTAAATAGATTCCAACTAAATTGTCCAGCTTCAACAACTTTTTTCGTATATTCACTATATTTGTAATATACGTTTAAGTTTTTGTTGAAAAAGTAAATGAAACCATCTATATATCTAAACGCTGATGTCAAGTCCATCGGTATACCGGGAAATTGATCGGTTATACGTCCACGACTAATTATTTCTCCAGGATCATTATTGTATTCTACATAGGAAACGTTGTTATAGAAAACAAAAGTTCTACCACTATTTGATTGAAATAACGCATTAATATAAGCATCTGAGGGCACAGGTAAATAATAATCATTTTGAATATTTAAATTTGGAAATGAGGCTACATAACATTTTCGATTACCAAACGTTATTAAATCCCCCGCTGAATTTTGAAAAATGTGAGAAAATGGGGTCGAGGAAGTCTTAAGTTCATTGGGTAGATAATTACTTAACGGCTCGGGACTTGAAGGTATGAGCATACTATTTAAATCAAATTTCCACAAAGATGTATTAAATCCGACGTACAATCGATAATTAGGAAACGTTGGAGCTGTTGCAAGAAACATGAAATCAGGTGATTTAATATTACATAAATTTTTGTATTGAACCGAAACAGTCATCGGCGCCTTAACAGAAGAAGAAGAAGAAGAAGAAGAAGAAGAAGAAATGTGTTTTCGAGTGGTTGGAGGATAAATTGTACTTGTTGTCGTTGTCGTTGTTGTCGGCGTTCGTCGTCGTCGTGGACCATACAAGAATTCTAATGCATTCTTATCATCTTCATCTAGAGGAGTTAACTTTTGCTGATACCATGGAAACATTATTGCAGACTCTACTTCACTATGTCCTAACCCAAGGGTGTGACCGATTTCATGTACCAACACCATAAGAAAGCTTACTTGACCATCAGGAACATTATCATCATCATCCCCAAAATACCATTGCTCGCCAGCATCCATATGAATTTCAATACATCCATTAGCACTAGGAAAATGTGCGTGAGCCAATATTTTCCCAGGCCCATCAAAGTTTTGTGGACATCGATGGTGACCTGTGCAGCTTTCTCGAAAATCATGTTTTTTGGGTACGACGGTTATAGTAATATCGGGTTTCGGTGTTGGAAATTGAACTAGTTGAAAATTGAAATTGGAATCACGTTCCCATATTGCAAAAGCCTTTTGAGCTGTTAAAAGATGTTCCGAACGGGCTTGAGGAAAATACCATCGCAAACTCGTTTTATTTTGCCATCTTGATATCGTTGTAAATGAATTTTCACCAACAGTACATCTAGGTTTATTAATTAATTGAATAGTGGCAGCGTTCAGAGTTCCATCCACAGGTAGATTATATTTTTCTTGAAAATTTGCTAACACATTTTTAAGGCTATCACCTACGATTTCATTTTGATTAATGTAGCCAAACCGTTGCAAAAATGATACAAAATATTCTAGAGTAACGTTCGCAGAATTTGCGTGGGCTGTTAAGAGAAGCAGTACAAGTACTTTACCAACACACATGTTGAATATAAATGAAAATGTAAGAAATGTGTACGTATATATATTTTACAGTTATTCTTATAAATTTTTTAAAAAGAGAGAGAGAGAGAGAGACTTTTAATTACCATACAGGATGAAGTCAAAAAGGTCACGTAAACGCCACGTAAAACATCAAAAACGTCACACACGTCACGTAAACGTCACACACGTAACGTTTTACGTCACGCACCTCACGTTTTACGTCACGCACCTCACGTTTTACGTCACGCACCTCACGTTTTACGTCACGCACCTCACGTTTTACGTCACGCACCTCACGTTTTACGTCACGCACCTCAAGTTTTACGTCACGCACCTCACGTATTACGTCACGCACCTCACGTTTTACGTAACGCACCTCACGTTTTACGTCACGCACCTCACGTTTTACGTCACGCACCTCACGTTTTACGTCACGCACCTCACGTTTTACGCCACGCACCTCACGTTTTACGTAACGCACCTCACGTTTTACGTCACGCACCTCACGTTTTACGTCACGCACCTCACGTTTTACGTCACGCACCTCACGTTTTACGTCACGCACCTCAAGTTTTACGTCACGCACCTCACGTATTACGTCACGCACCTCACGTTTTACGTAACGCACCTCACGTTTTACGTCACGCACCTCACGTTTTACGTCACGCACCTCACGTTTTACGTCACGCACCTCACGTATTACGTCACGCACCTCACGTTTTACGTAACGCACCTCACGTTTTACGTCACGCACCTCACGTTTTACGTCACGCACCTCACGTTTTACGTCACGCACCTCACGTTTTACGCCACGCACCTCACGTTTTACGCCACGTGAACGTCAAATGTTTAACCAATGTAATATAGTTAAATAAAGTGTAAATAAAATTTTATGTGAGATGCTCCTTTGTAAAACCGGATTATCTAGTGCCACAGTTATGCAAATGGGTACCTAATTTGTGCAACTTATAAAATTATTGCATAAGACTTTTCACAGACGTGCTGTTACACGTGTCACCCCCTCTTGTAATAATGAACTCGCCCACGAGCGCAGTCATGTTGAATTTTGAAAACTTAAAAACAATACGAAATTATCAAAACCGCGAATGAAGTGATAACCTAGAAACACGTATTTTATTGAGAACGAGTATTTCTTAAAACATCGCGAAAAAGCCCCTTTTCACGTGAACATACCGTGATTATTAGACCCCCACTCACTTTTTTATCTTTCCATTTGTATATGTGGTAACGAAATTAAAACAGAGAGTACAATTAACACAAGTCGTTCGGTCCTAAACAATCGAGATGGAAAAAATTGAATTTCTCATAGGTAAAAGAGCTGTAAATAAAATATTGCGTTTACCTGTAAAAGATCTTTTAATTGAACAATGGAGTCAAGAAACTAGAATATCTTGTTACATCCTCTACATCGGTGATGAAGTTGCAGCGTTCGCCTTATTATCAAGATGTGATTTCGATCCATTAGGACAACATGATGTTCCCAGAATATTAAATTATATATATACATTTGGCAAACACAGAAGAAAAGGTTACGCATGCAAAATAGTTCAACATCTAATGAAAACAGGGAATCAGTTTACAACGTTTTGCAGCAATCCGTGGTCAGAAGGAGTCTTTACAAAATGCAACTGTACCAATTACGGTGAAAATAATTATTCAATAATGTTTAGATATCCTTAATAAATCATATTAAAACAAAAAAAAGGTTTTTAATTTATGAGTAAAAAAGGTTGTTGAATGAAAATTAAACAACTAGTCAAACTGGATTGAAAAATGTTGATAAGAAATATTCTTTTTTATTTATAGAAAAATCCGTTAAATGTGATTGTACCATAAAATGGGAAAGCTAAATACCATTCAGGCCTAACACACTGAATGTGCTATGGAGTTAAGAAATATAGAATCCCCACCCATTTTTTTCATACTAATAAATATTAAGACTTTCTCCGGTGAAGTTAGTCAGGCAGTCATCATGCAGTTTACAGAAGAATCAAAAGTGAAAAATATCTATTTGGGTGAACAAAGGTTCTACCTGAATAAATCGAATACGAAATATGTCGCAGTGAGTCTGTCGCATGATTTAAATTTTGCTCCGTGTGTGAAAATATCTGCAAACAAAGGAAACTGTATCGTGTTTAGTGAAAAAGAGTGGAAGGAGTTTTTATCCTTCAAAGAAACTATTGAAGATTTTATAACAGCGGGAAAGGAGGAATCAATAGATGTTAGCCGGTTTTTGTTACAGTTTGAAAATTTTGAAAGCATTACTGTTTTGAAAGTATTAACTGGACATGCTACTGTCTGGTTAGGATCAATTTCCCTTTCCGAGCTCTGGAGATGCTTGCCCTTAATTACGCACAACATTGAAGTATTAAAAAGCCAGCAGTTTGTAGGTTCCTTAAAAATTTTACAAATGGCGGTTAAAAACAAGGAAGATATCATCAACACAGCTCTTACTACAATGGAGCCTATAAAACAAGCGCATCCGATTACATATAGTTTATTACTAGAACTTATATTCAAATACCCCGATGTTCTTAAAGAAAAGATATGAAGAAAGTAACTTTTAATGAAGATTACAATCACGTTCACATATGGGAATCATTAGATGTTGAAACAAGTGATTGGGAATTGGTACTGATATGCATTGATTTGTTTCCATCATGCTAGTTTTGGATGTTTAATATTAAAATACCATTTAGATAAATAAATTGATATTGTTTGTATTAATAGTAAGAAATAAACTAGTACTATCTAGTAGGTAACTGTTGCCGAACTGTCAAATTGTAATTTACGGAAATAAATTGTACCATTAAATATTGTTCTCTGCAAGAAGACTGGTTATTATTTTAACCATCCTCCAGGTATGACTTATCAGATTTTTTATTACCTCCTACGATGGTTTCTTAATTGTTTCGTACCATTCTGACTCACTATTTTTGAGATTTATTTTGCTAAATGTTCTTGCAATTCTAAAAATCAGAGCATTTTCTAATCATTCAAGAACTAGAAATTCTGTTTGACTTTCAAAGAAAATGATAATAATGTGTTTTAGATAAGGCTGATAACGGTGAAAAAAACTTAACTTCGCTGTTATTGGTCCAATTGAATCGCGGAAAAAACAGGCATTATCTATAAGTGGCGTAGATGTCAAATTTAAAGCGCTATGTTACCTTTCATCTGTCACATGTCATCTGTCACATGTCATCTGTCACATGTCATCTGTCACATGTCATCTGTCACATGTCATCTGTCACATGTCATCTGTCACATGTCATCTGTCACCAGATGGCGCCAAATTTCCCAAAACTGCCACTAGAGGGCGTCAGTGGTGCCAAAGTTCTAGAAACTGTCACTAGAGGGCGTCAATGGTGCCAAAGTTCCAGAAACTGTCACTAGGTGGCGTTAGAA
>OX638360.1:466828-537834 GCA_951812935.1 Hermaeophaga mercurialis | reverse complement strand
CTCCGAGATCTCCGGATTTAAATCCATGCGATTTCTTTTTGTGGGGTCACATGAAACAACTGGTTTATAATGAACCTATTAATAGTGTTGAACAATTAACCAATAAAGTTAATGCGGTAGCCGAGGAACTACGACAAAATCCAAGACTAATTTCTAATGTTCAAAGTTCTTTGGAAAGACGATTGCAAGTGTGTGTAAATAATAATGGACGGCATTTTGAACAATTACTGTAATAAACTTTATTTTGAATTAATTGGTTTTGCTACGGCAACAGTGCAATTTCTATGGGTAAGTTCAATTTCGATTTATTTTACTTCTTTAAATATGGAAACTAGTAGGTCGGAAAAGGGGACTCTTCCCCAATATTTAAATTTTAGAATTTGAAGTTAAAATTGGTGCCAATCGTTTTTGGTCATTACATACTATTCCCCATTTTAATATGTACGTGTATTTCAATAACACCCTGTATATTTATAAAAGCACCAAATAAATTTTTTAATAAAACTTACCGGTCTTTTTTTCATCCATATGGGAATCCTTAAATTGAATAATTTGATCCTCAGCTACATTATCTTCCTTGATAGAAGGGCTATCAACTCGCTTTAAATCTGTGTAGTCAGCTTTCTTCTTCTGTATCTGAAAAATGAATGTATGAGTTGTGTAAATTGAAATAAAATCAGGGGAACGTTGATGGAAAATACCACTCTATAAACATCACCTCAGGAGAAATTAAAAGAGCAGTAATTACAGTATTTCGTGAGAAGTGCTATCAACCTAATACAGCAAAAAGTTAAAATCGAAATGGATATATGAGTTATCAAATAAATTTTTATTAAAAACTTTCTGGTCTTTTAAAAATATTTGGAAGCCCTTAAAAGCTGAATTATTTCATCTTCAGTTAGGTTATTTACATTAACTTCTTCGAAAGAAAGAAGGGTTCATCTATAGCCTAAATTATTAAATAGACCTAAATTTGAAAAATCGTGGAATAAAATTTAAGCACTTACCTGATGGACAGTGGATCCGAACTGACACTAAAGAATTAAATCTTTTCTCCTGTCTGGTACAGCTGGTGAAATCACATTTACATTTAAACATTTAGCAAAATATTTTCAAAAACTATGGTGTTAGAAATTAACTTGTTACTTAATCAAATGTTTTCAGGCTAACTAATTTCGAATATAGCGAATGTATACAGGAAGTGGGTTTTACAATCAGAAATATTTTATCATATCTGCCTCGTGTTTCTTTATTTGAAGTCAAAATTGATTATATATAAATTAGTTTATGATTTTAAAAACTTACGCTATATTTTCTAAATAATAAATATTTACCTACAGAAATTATACAAAATAATTCTAGATTTTTCGAACAGTTTGTCGTTTTTAGATAAAAATAAGTCATATCATCTTGTATACAAAATATTATTAGGCAATCCGATCATCATTTATGTGTATATCGGGTTGCATAGCTATTAGTTGATATGATACTTAATCACCTTGTACAAACGTCCACACACGTCACGTAAACGTCGTTAGATGGCGTTGGTGGTACCAAAATATGATTATTAGGCAATCTGATTATCATTTATGTGCATACATGGTTGCATAGTTTGGGATTGGTGGTGCCAAAGTCATTAGATGGTGTCAAAAATTATAATTGGATTAAAAATGGTCGCTCTCCACCACTTTGGCACCACCAACCCCAAACTATGCAACCATGTATGCACATAAATGATAATCAGATTGCCTAATAATCATATTTTGGTACCACCAACGCCATCTAACGACGTTTACGTGACGTGTGTGGACGTTTGTACAAGGTGATTAAGTATCATATCAACTAATAGCTATGCAACCCGATATACACATAAATGATGATGGGATTGCCTAATAATATTTTGTATACAAGATGATATGACTTATTTTTATCTAAAAACGACAAACTGTTCGAAAAATCTAGAATTATTTTGTATAATTTCTGTAGGTAAATATTTATTATTTAGAAAATATAGCGTAAGTTTTTAAAATCATAAACTAATTTATATATAATCAATTTTGACTTCAAATAAAGAAACACGAGGCAGATATGATAAAATATTTCTGATTGTAAAACCCACTTCCTGTATACATTCGCTATATTCGAAATTAGTTAGCCTGAAAACATTTGATTAAGTAACAAGTTAATTTCTAACACCATAGTTTTTGAAAATATTTTGCTAAATGTTTAAATGTAAATGTGATTTCACCAGCTGTACCAGACAGGAGAAAAGATTTAATTCTTTAGTGTTAGTACGGATCCACTGTCCATTAGGTAAGTGCTTAAATTTTATTCCACGATTTTCAAATTTAGGCCTATTTAATAATTTAGGATATAGATGAACCCTTCTTTTCGAAGAAGATAATGTAAACAACTTAACTGAAGATGAAATAATTCAGCTTTATGGGCTTCCAAATATTTTTAAAAAGACCAGAAAGTTTTTAATAAAATTTATTTGATAACACATATTATATCCATTTTTGATTTTAACTTTTGCATTAATTTTTAGGTGCAGAAGAATGCTGACTACACAGATTTAAGGCATGTTGATAACGTTTCTATCAGGGAAGATAATGTAGCTGAGGATTAAATTATTCAATTTAAGGATTACCATATGGATGAAAAAAAGACCGGTAAGTTTTAATAAAAATTTATTTGATGCTTTATATATAACTCATTTTTAATTTTTTAAAACCGTAAGGCTGAGAACTATGATCAGGCAGATTTTCGAAGAAGATAATGTAAACAACTTAACTGAAGATGAAATAATTCAGCTTTATGGGCTTCCAAATATTTTTAAAAAGACCAGAAAGTTTTAATAAAATTTATTTGATAACACATATATCCATTTTTGATTTTAACTTTTGCATTAATTTTCAGGTGCAGAAGAAAGCTGACTACACAGATTTAAGGCATGTTGATAACGTTTCTATCAGGGAAGATAATGTAGCTGAGGATTAAATTATTCAATTTAAGGATTACCATATGGATGAAAAAAAGACCGGTAAGTTTTAATAAAATTTATTTGATGCTTTATATATAACTCATTTTAATTTTTTAAAAACCGTAAGGCTGAGAACTATGATCAGGCAGAAATTTTCTTTTTGTTGACATAGGTTGATATCTTTTCTCAGAGGTTTTTTCTTCAATTTGTAAAAACAATGTATTTCAGACATTCCGGTTGTAGATTATGAAAAATAAAGGATAATTCTTATCGACATTTTTGAGGGGTCGTGTGCAAAAGGGTCACGTGACATATTTATCCAGCAAGTGAAATTGTATTTTTCGTAAACTAGACAGACTTTATTCAAAAAATATTTTAAAAACTAAAACTAGAATTCATTTATATCTAAAAACAATGTATTTCAGACATTCCGGTTGTAGATTATGAAAAATAAAGGATAATTCTTATCGACATTTTGAGGGGTCGTGTGCAGAAGGGTCACGTGACATATTTATCCAGCAGGTGAAATTGCATTTTTCGTAAATTAGATAGACTTTATTCAAAAAATGTATTTTTCGTAAACTAGTCAGACTTTATACAAAAATATTTTAAATCAAAATAATCACGATATGTTCACATGAAAAAGGACTTTTCACTATATTTTTAAGAAATACTCTAAACAACTGTTATAATGATTTCTCGACTAAACAAAGATATTGTGTAAAAATCTCCACCAGCGACCGCGATAGCGATAGCACGCGCTCGAGGCTGACGAGGGGCGATAGCGGCACGCGCGCCAATTCACGGTCCCAGCTGGCTGAGAGAGAGTGATAGCGGCGGCGGCGGCGGTCGGCGGCGCGCGCGTGCTGAGAGCATTTCGTAAATTAGACAGAGTTTATTCAAAAATGTATTTTTCGTAAAGTAGTCAGACTTTATACAAAATATTTTAAATCAAATAATCACGATATGTTCACATGAAAAGGACTTTTCACTATGTTTTTAAGAAATACTCTAAACACCTGTTATAATAAACACTTTAACTGCCACACCGGATGAAGCCTCCCCGATAAAAATTAGATAAGTCTATCAGCGTGAACGAAAACACGTTTCCAGGGCTATCACTTCATTCTTGGTTTGATAATTAGAATCAATTTGAAATTTTGTATTGTAGATTTTCTAAAATTTATCAAAAAATTTTCGATTAGACAGAACGGCTGTAGAGAAAACAACGGACGAGTTCATTATTAAAAAGGGGTTTTCATAAATGCTAGCTATAAATAATTTCGTGTTGTCTTATGTAATAATTTTATAAGTTGCACAAATTAGGTGCCCATTTGCAAGACTGTCGTTAGATGATCAGTCTTTTAGACACCTCGAGAGCGAGAGATATCTCATGTTCGAATGATGTTTTATAGGATTCGCTAGTATGAATGAAACAGATTTTATCTTGAAGTTGTAATATTCTATCCCGATCAACGTGTAGGAGGACGAATTGTTTTAAATATATTTTCTAGGATTTGTATTGCTTATGAGAGAGAGAGAGAGTGTGTGGGCGTTTTTTCATTAAATTAATCTTTTCTTAACCAGTATCAAAAGGTTAGATAATATTTGAAAAAGCGTGGGACCTTTATCAACTGCAGATGGTATGTTATATATATTTCTGATACCTTTTATACCGGTTTCATTACTTTTAAAAATGTCCGAGTGCGAGTATCTGCTTAAAATTGATTTTATCTGTCACGAACCGAGTACGGTTTTTAAATTTTTTAAACCCCTACAAGTGGGCGAATACGTGTATGTGGTATTTTTCATCAACGATGTGCAATGCACTGAGATGATATTATTAAAAAGTGATTATGCCGAGGGTGATCTGTTTCAAATTCAGTTTTCAAGGAATGGTACACTTTATACAACTATGAATTTTTACATCAATGAGGCTGTAGCAGAGTGGGCAGTAGAAGAAGACCCTATTTTTATGACCGGGTCCGTATCAGCGGATTTTTTGTATTATGTTCATGGCTGAGTAAGGAGCGGTGAGTTAGTTGCTTCGTTTTGTATAAACATCATTTTAAACAGAACACAATATTTTTATACAACAGCAGAAACCGTGAGAAGGTGGCAATTGTTTCTGTCAGAAAAGGATAGGAATAGGTGGTAACAGGACTTAAAAGAAAACAGGTGGATGTTTTTTAAATTTTTTATTTTGGGCCCTTTACTCCTCATTTACCCTGTGACATATTTAAATTTATTAAATTGTAAAAATGTATTTTACGGAAAGTTACCTGTTGTCGGCGGGGCTGCCGCTCTCTCTCATTTTCTAGTTCCCTAAAATTGAATTATTAGCATTACAATAATTAAGGGTAAAAGTAAATCTTACTTATCCTCCTCAGACTACTCCGTCTCCCCCTCCTCCTTCTCCTCCTTCTCATCCTCAATATCGAGCCTAAAACATAATTAAATATAATAAATGTAAAATAATTGTTTCACCCGATTTACCTGTATAATTCAGGCTCGCCCTGTATTTCCAGCACGCTAAAATCAAATATTAGTATTTCAATATTTAATATTGTTAAAGTAAATCTTACTCGTCCTCATTGTCGCTGAACCTGTAACATGAATAAATATGATAAAATGTAAAAATGTATATTTTTTAGTAACTTACCCAATTAAAGGAGGCTCCCCCTCAAATTCTAGGCCCCTAAAATTGAAATATTTTTTAAATTTTTATTTGGGTCCTTTAATTATTAGCATTACAATAATTAAGGGTATTGTCTATTGCGATTTATAGTAGAAAATCGTTTCGATTTACAGATGAAGCAAGCTTGTACGTTGGCCTAAACAGGGAGGGTGCGCCCAGATGGGTTACGAAAATTTATTAATGTCAAATCCCGTTTTATAGTTGTTCAGGGAACAAATAGTAATAACATTAATATTAGGTAAAAATGTTTATCAGATTTTGTTGGTGTCGATCCGTAAGTTAATGACTATTAGGTATAGGGGAAAAATAATTGATGACGTTAAATTCAGGATTTGATCTACCTCTCTTAATACTAAAGACTTGACGAACAACTGTATTACAAATTCATGATCAGGAGATTATTTACTCGATGTTTTTCTTGAACTTGAATAGTCATTAACTTAGACAGCGATAAGTTTTCAGAAAAACCCCGAGTCAAGTCGCTTTCTCTTCTGTCATTTAGAAACACAAATTGTCTTAATAACACTGTAATAAATGGATTAAGGCATTCAATTACGATTAAGGCATTCAAATTTAAAGTGAAATTTATCTACCGGATTAAGGGAACAGGTAGTCTTAGGATCGAATTTACCATGGTCGCTTTAGTTTAGTTTTGAAGTTTATGTGGTTCGGTACTATTTTAAATAATTATAGAAAATGAATGAGTTAGTGAATTGTGATCAGTGTTCTTCCGAAATAAATTTGGACAAACAGGAATTCGAAAACCGAAAGCGTAGTCATCTTTCTAGTGATGCCAAGGAAATAGTTCTAAACGTTTATTCTGGTGAGTAATTGTAATTATACTTACCTGTAAAACATATTACGTATGTAATATAAAAATATATTTGATTTTGACACAAATCTTATTTACAGGGCTAAAAAATGAATTGTCTTCCTCCGAAGCCCTAAAAGAAACTGTTTTTTTAACAAAAGTGCCACAGTCAACTGTATACAAAATTATTCATGAAGGGGTTCAACCTAGAAAAAGGCGAAAGGATTCTGGGTCATCTCATTCTATTCCACAGGTTCTTTTAGAACCGATTAGAGAAACGATTTATAATATGTTCTCTGTAAATAGTTTTCCTACTTTAAACACATTATTTTTACGTCTAAAACAAAAAATGATAATAGAAGACTGTCATAAAACGACATTATGGAGATTTTTAAAATCCAACGGTTTTAAATTTAAAACCATTGACAAAAGACAAACCATCATGGAATCCAGCCGTTTAGTAAAATGGAGAATAGAGTATCTTAATTCTATTACTCAGTATCGGCGAGAAGGCAGGGACATTTATTTTTTAGATGAAACCTGGTTCGACACTCACGATATCCAAAAAAAATGTTGGACTGATGGAAGCTCAAAATGTAATGTAGACACTCCTCCATCTCGAGGAAAAAGAATATGTATTTTGCATTGTGGTGGAAAATCAGGTTGGGTAGAAGGAGCTCTCTTGTTGTCTGCAAAGGATGTACGGGATAGTAGTTTAGACTATCACCAGGACATAGAAAGTACTCTATTTGAAAAGTGGTGGGAGACTACATTATTACCAAAACTGAAAACTAACAGTGTAATAGTTTTAGACAACGCCCCGTATCATTCCCGGTTGGTTCGAAAAAAACCAAATAGCAATTCTACTAAATCCGTTATTCAAGACTTTCTGATGGAGAATGATATATTTTTTGAACAAGATTACACGAAAAAACAGTTGTTGGAACTTTTACAGTTAGTTGATTTTAAACCAGAATTTGTTGTTGACAACATCGCAATAAATCAAGGATTTAAAATTTTACGTTTACCACCCTACCACTGCATACTCAATCCTATAGAATTGTTATGGGCACAGTTAAAAAATATTTCTCGATCAAATAACTCTTCTCCTAAGTCCACTTCTTGTGTCATCAATGTAATAAGAAATGCATTTAACGATATAACTGTTGACAATTGGAAAAACGCAATCCAACATGTTAAAAAAATTGAAGACAAATATATGACATTTAATAATACCATTGAAAAAATTATAATAAATTTGGACGATACAGACGAAAGTGATATTTCGGAACCTAGTGACTGTGAAAGTGATTTAGAAATGTAGACATTTAGGTATAGGTATTTCTACCAAATAAATCGAGTTATTATTTTTTTATTAATAATACTTAATTAGTTTGAATATTTTTGTTAGCTAAACATGTCTATAATATTAATCTTTTTGAAATGTATACTTTCATACCAATGGAAATCTTATTTATTTTTTTATAGTTTCAATTAAATATTACTGTGTAGGTCAGAGTTTGGTCATTAAATAGTTAGTAAAAATTTAATAGGAAATATTTTTTTCTTTAAAAAAAATTCTACCTAAAACTCACTTTTTAGTAAAAATTCTATTAATTTTTATTAAAACTACTACTAAAACCTCGACTAAAACAAATACAAAAAATCAAATTCTCGAAATCTAAACCTCGAGATCTATAAAAATACCAATGTTTAAAACTACCCTAAAATCTTCCAAGTAACCCATTTTTTGAGCACCAAATGACAACTACAACCTAAGCCGATTCTGATCAGCATATTGGCGAACGTTTCAAGCGGTTGCCAGATCTTTGCGCTTTCTACTATAAATCGCAACGCACAATAAAAGTAAATCTTACTTATCCTCCTCAGACTCCTCCGTCTCCCCTCCTCCTCATCCTCCTCCTCCTTCTCCTCCTCCTCATCCTCAATATCGAGCCTAAAACATAATTAAATATAATAAATGTAAAATAATTGTTTCACCCGATTTACATGTATAATTCAGGCTCGCCCTGTATTTCTAGCACGCTAAAATCAAATTATTAGTATTTCAATATTTAATATTGTTAAAGTAAATCTTACTCGTCCTCATTGTCGCTGAACCTGTAACATGAATAAATATGATAAAAATGTAAAATGTATATTAGTGATTTAGCAAAAATTCAATATAAAAATGTAAAAAATAGTATAACTTACTCATTCATTTTTCTTCTTTTTAAATTTAAATATTTAAGATACACCCGCACGGTTATTATCACATTGGTGTATTTATCACAGGATGCTTTGGTGTATTTATCACAGGATGCTTTGGTTTTTGCGTTTTTATACACTTTTCCAGAAATAAACCTCATATTTTTTATTATTATTTTACGGCTCCGAGGGACCTCATATTTAGACTTAAGACAGTGCCTGAAAATATTCAAAAGTCGTGACAGGTATGTGGTTTTTATTATATTATATGTATAAGATTTTACACATTTTTTATTTTTTAAAATCAAATATTTCGTCTTCATAATTTAGTTGATAACAATTACACGAACGACAGGGTGTGATTAAGACCGTGTCTTTACCCTCGACTTTTTCCTACGGACATTTTTACAATAGTAACTCCCAAACAGAAGGTTTCTATATTCAATCCGATTGAGCTTAGCCTTGGAGCCTTGTTCCACCTTATGCACTGTACTTTTTAATTTCAGCTAAAAAGCACCACACACATGTTTTTACAAACGAGGCGAGCTACAAAAATTAGCTGCATTAAAAATTTTCAAGCCTTTTTGATAGGCTGGTATTGTTTTCGTAGTCGAATTTCACCTCTTTTCGGCATACATAATGCTGTACTTTTCTGTAGAAAATTCCTTGATAAAATGGGAATAGAAATTTTACGTTCGCTGCTATTTATACACGAAATTTCGTGGTCCTTTAGTTTTTCGCTTTGAAAATAATTTAAACACCCATCACTAATGAACTTTTTACATTTACTCTTGTTAGGTTGACATGAAAGCACTAAAAATCCGAGCTCGAGTTCAACAATCTTTTCTTTATGAATTTTGGTTAATTTTAAGCCGTGTTCGAGAGCTTGTTTCAAATTGCGATAATGCAGAGTGTATTCTTTTTTCATGCAGCCCCAGATAAAATCGATAGGGTTTAAGTCGGGTAACCTTGGAGGCCGACATTGGGGTCCTTGGAGCTTTGTTCCATCTTATATCTTATGCAGTGTACTTTTAACACCATTGGAATATCGAGAAGTATTTTCTGTATGCAAAACACACTCCTTTGTACAGGGATATTATTTCTTGAAACATTGTGCTGTATATCTTCGTTAATGTAGCCACGACGGCATATTTATAGCCTTCGAGTAGCTTGGTGTTGACGTCTCCCCATTTAACGCCCTTTAGTACAGCGCCCCTGTCTAATACCTATGCAACGATGTTCATTTTTATTGTTGTAGGGAGTGCGATAGGCTACCCATTTAACATCCATCTCTCTAATACCTCTCCTACTATTCATTCGTATTTTGTCTGAGTTATCAGATACATTTTTTATTAAAGCTTCCTACCTGAAATATCTTCGTTAATGTATCCACGACCGCGTATTTACCGCCTTCGAGTAGCTTAGTGTATAGACACTCAAATATCCTTTCTTTTAACTTCGCTTCGTTCGTGAGACCTACAAAACATTCATACCCCCGGTACTAACATGGGCTTTTCCAATTCCTCCATTTTACTTTAAGCAACAAATAATTCGTGTTTCAGTTGTTCTTGAGTCTAGGTGTTCTTGAGTTATCAGTCGATGTCTAGGTTAGTTGGAGGTTTTTCAGTAGAAATTTAGACCGTTTAAGTTTTCTTCAATCTTACTGAGAACTTCAGCGGACAGCAAACAGCCAACATGAACATATTTCCTAGCAGTACTTTAGAAATTTTACATTTTTTTCAATGATATCACTATTCATAATTTTACATTTTTCAATGATACGCTATGTATAATATGCACTTGTGTCTCGTTCAAGATTGGGGTAGCCAACCCCCTTTGGCGCGTGAGACAGTTGCTCTGAGTCTGTTTTCAAGATTGAGTAACCAACCTCTTTGGCGAGACAGGCTATTGTACAGAGTAATAAAGAGCATATTATATGTATCGAATCATCTGGAGTGTTAACCACATATTGAGATTCTCACCCCACCGCTCCAGTTTCAGGTTCAAATCAAGAACGAGATTATATTTCTCGAGGACCACGGTGAAGCCTAATGAATACACACACACACACACACACACACACACAGAATCGACTTTAGTAAGTTTTTAACAATTTGTAATATATATGGGTGTATTTGAACTAGTCGAAAAACGGCTTTTTAGACTTGTTTTAAAAACAACAATAACCTTCCACATTACGGTTACGGTTATTCTTTTCGGTGACAACGCCTATTTTTAGTACCTTATTCTATTTTATTTTAGATTCCCCTACAGCACAATGTTTCAAGAAATAATATCCCTGTACAAAAGGTGTGAATGAGGGGCGGGTTAAACCACTTTTAAAATCGAAGAAGTGGCTAAAAACCAGCACAATATTTTGACATTTTCTGATAAAAACAAATGGCCATCACCAATCACATTAGAATATGTACCTACACAAGTAGAAGCGAAGAAATGGATTACCCACTTTAGTATGTTTTTAACAATTTTGTAATATATATATATATGGGTGTATTTTAACTAGTCGAAAAACGGCTTTTTAGACTTGTTTTTAAAGAAACAACAACAACTTTACACATTACGGGGTTTTTTTAAATTTTATTTAGACATATCCGATACGGTTATTCCGGATTTTTTGATAAACAACATTTTTCGTGTACTCCATCTACGCTAATGAATTCAAAACCTTTTAAATAAAGCATATTTTTTTCGCACTTTGATATTATATCATCTATAAGGGACGTAGATGTCAATTGGTCCAATTGAATTGTGAAAAAAGACCGGTATCATCTATAAGTGGGGTAGATGCTAATTTTATATCTCAATACCAAATTCATAGCACCCCAGAAATGATAACGCTCTCTCATAAACAAGGTAAACTATAGTTATTTGTTCGACTACGTCACACACACACACACACACACACACACACACACACACACACACACACACACACACACACACACACACACACACACACACACACACACACACACACACACACACACACACACACACACACACACACACACACACACACACACACACACACACACACACACACACACACACACACACACACACACACACACACACACACACACACACACACACACACACACACACACACACACACACACACACACACACACACACACACACACACACACACACACACACACACACACACACACACACACACACACACACACACACACACACACACACACACACACACACACACACACACACACACACACACACACACACACACACACACACACACACACACACACACACACACACACACACACACACACACACACACACACACACACACACACACACACACACACACACACACACACACACGTTTCACGCTGTTATCTTACGGAAATGTGGCAACATTGTATAAATAATAATAAAAAGGCAACGTGGCCTACTGCCCCACTGACGGTTATTATATCCAGCCGTTATCTCTGAAACGAATCAGTTCGACTGCGCGGCCAGCTAGCGCAAGTGTCGCCGCCATGAATCGTGCCATCACCCTGCCTCGGGTTATGAATGCGCCATCACCTCGACTCGGGGCGTGCGCCATCACCTCCGCCCCGGCCGGCATTCGTACGCCACCGCCGTGAATCGCGCGCGCGCGCTCCACTATAGTAATTTCTTCTTCTTCTTCTATAGGTGACTGAATGAGTTCCATTCTTCTTCTTCTAGCTGAACTGCCGACACGTTCAAGACCGGCATTCTTCTTTTTTCCACATGAGCCAGCGGAGATGTGCCGAGGAGTGGGGTGGGTCACGTGAGGGGGCGTGTCCGTCCATAAGAATTGACAGAAAAAGTTCCCACGCTAGGGTGTCAACTATTCTACTCATGTTCATTATAGACATGTTTTAAGTTAAGATCATCTTGTTTGAATAAAAGCAAAGTATTTGCATTATCGCGAATTAAATGTTTAGGAATTTTAGCGTACGTTTGACATAAATAGAAGGAATCTATATTATAATGTCTTCCCATGCTAAAGTATTCTCGAATTACATCTTGATTGGTACAAGCTACATCATCGTTTTGCTTTCGAAGGGTGTAAAATATTTTCCGAAGCACTAAATGCATAATACCCAATTCCCTTTATGGGTTTTAATAATTTTTCTAAATAAATATACTTTGGTTGTTCCAAGGAACGTGAATATAAATAAATATTTTCAAATTTCAATCCATTCTTATGTTCTATGAGACTGATTAAGACGTTTGTCTTTCCACAATTCGATGGTCCTACAATAATACAGCGAATTGTTGAAGGAAATAGAACACCATGTTTATGAAGCCTTTTGTTCTCCTCATAATCGTTATTTTCTACAGCTAAAGATGTAGTTTGTTTAATTATTTTCATTTTGTCGTTCACACATTAACGATGATTCTGGTACAACTAAGATATAAAATATAATGTTATAGTTATTTATTTATTAGTAACCTATCATCCAGCAACAACAATGTTATTCTTTCAGAATCCTTACAAAGGGAAAGGTTTATTAAATAGAGCTATAAATAGTTTGCCATTTGAAATTCATATCCCTGGTTATAGGTAGATATTGTTGTTGTATACGTTTAAAATTTTTTCAAAATCTTTTGTTCTAGATTTTGCGGTCCTGGTACTAATCTTCAAAAAAGACTGTTAAGAGGTGATAAAGGAATTAATGAACTCGATGAAGCATGCAAAGACCACGATATTTTTTATAGTCAAAACAAAGATGTAAATCAACGTCATATTGCAGATAACATTTTAGCAGAAAAAGCTTATAAACGAATGCACGACAAGACCGCTTCATTCGGTGAAAAACTTGCAGCGTTCAGTGTTAATAATATAATGAAAACAAAAGTTAAATTAGGTATGGGTCTCGCGTACAACAGAAAGAAACAAATGATTAAAAAGTGTATTAAAACTATGGAAAAAATAAAAAGAAACACTCAAGTTCCATTGAAAACTATCGATGATTCTTTACGAAATCTTAGAGAATCTAATAATACTAATGAAAAGAAAAATAGGAAAAGGAAATCCACTTCTACGAAACAAAGGAAAACAAGTTTCAAGAAAAACAATAATATGGATATTGTTGAGGAGATGGAGGACGACATTGGTGATATGACATTTAAAGAAAAAAATACACGAAAACGTAAATTAGAAAATATTGAAGATTTAAATTTTGATGTACCTATAAAACAAGAACATGCAAAAATTGTTGCAAAACGACGAAAAACACTTGTTAGCAGGAAACGAAAATTAATTGATGATGATGATTTAGGAAAAGACACTGAGGAGGAGGAGAACCAGACTAAACGTCAAAAATTATTTTAAATTTATATTTATAGAAAATATATCTTAAAAATATTTAGTATATTTTTAACCGTAGTGCGTACAACAAAAAGAAATGACTGTTGCTAAGAAAAAAAGTGATCGTACAAACAAAAGAAAATCTAAAAAAAAATAAAAAAACCAAATGTAAAAGAAAAAGTATTGGTTTTACTACGGCAACACGACTGGTAAAACAAGAACTTCGAAATAGAAAACTGAAGACTTTAAATGATGCTATTCTCATAGCTTTAAGAGTTACAAAGAATTTGAAGAGAAAAATAAAACCAACACGTATAATAAAAATTCCAAAAACTGGAGGCATTCTACCGCTAATACCAATCTTTGCTGGATTATCAGCTCTAGGTGCTCTCTCGGGAGGAGCTGCAGGTATTGCAAAGGCCGTTAATGGTGCTAGAGCAGCGAGACAACAATTAGAAGAATCACAACGACACAACCAAACAATGGAGTCTATAGCCATGGGTAAAGGTTTATTCGTAAAACCATATAAAACTGGATTGGGACTTTTTTTACACCCAACAGCCTCGATAGTACGATACAAGAGATAAAGCAACTGAAACGATCTCTTACCGACGTTGATCTTAGAAAATATGCGAAACTTTTGAAAATACCACATTTTAGAAACGTTTATATGAGAGACAATTTTCCCAAGAAGATTGGAAAAAATGAAAGCGGAATAATCAATTTAGATGTAAGCGCAGGTCCCGGAACTCATTGGACTGCCTACAAGAAAACTGGAAATCATATAATTTATTTTGATAGCTATGGCAATTTAAAACCCGCGAAGGAAGCTATAAAATATTTTAAGTCAAACAACAATGATGAGAAACCAATTAAAGTCTTATATAACTATGATAACTTTCAAAACAGAAATACTTTCAACTGTGGTCATTTATGTTTGTTATTTCTTTTTTACAATAAATAATTACTACTAGTATAATTAATGTCATTTTATTTCTAATCTTCAATCAGTAACGATGCCTCATTACATTTTCCAATTAGAAGGTAGAACTTCAGTACTCTATACAAAATTACCAATTCCCCTCAGACTAAACGAAAATTTTCTATATTTGTTGGGTTTAGTTGATATAATTACATACAATACAATATCCAATGTCACAACAAAAAATAATAAGTTTTCTATAGGAAAATATAATTTTGAAGTACCTGAAGGTGCATATGAAATTAGTGATGTCGAGCAATATTTAAAATCTCAAATAATATCTAAGGAGACGAAAGATAAGGAAAAACCATCGATAGCAAACACAGGAAAACCAGAACAAAAAGAAGTTGCTCCTACGAATGATAAAAAGACTCATCTTAGAATACAGGCAAATACAAATACGTATAAATGTGAAATCAGAAGTAACCAAGAAATAGATTTTGATACAGATAATTCCATTGGATCGTTACTTGGATTTAGTAGACGTAAACTTAAACCAAATGTCACTCACAGTTCTGACTACAGTATAGATGTATCTTCTGTAAATTCTATATCAGTAGAATGTAATTTAGTTTCAAATTCTTATCGTAATAATACAGTTTGTCATATATTGTATACGTTTGCTGCAAATGTACCTCCTGGTTATAAAATCATTGAAAAACCAACTGAAGTAACTTATTTACCTATCAATACTAACTATATTGATGAGATATATATTAAAATAGTTGATCAAAATGGAAACTTGATCAGTTTTAATGGTGAATGCATAACCGTAAGGTTATACTTGAAAGCGCTTATTCCACAATAAAAAAAATGGTATTTGTTTATAATATTCCATCAAGCTTCATCTCTAATCAGTCAGTGTCTATAAAAAAGACTTTTACTTGTGCTAAGAACATTTCAACGGCTACTCTTCCAGAGTTAACACCTGAAAATAAACAGTTTTTAATTTCGTTGGGATTCAAATTGCGATAACACAATTGATCGAAAATCAATAACCAAGAATTTTTGGATAAGATTCAATCTAAATCTTCGAAGTGGTATCCGTAAACTATTTTTATTAATAAAGTGTAACTGTGGATATTCAAGAAAAGAAAAATGAGTTTTAATATTTTGAATGTTGGTCAACATGTGTTTGAAGATAATTCAATCATTAGTTTAGAAGCACATACTCACAGTCCATACGCAAATACTAGTCTACATGTATCGGATGAAATTAGATTACCCATACAAACTCAGGATTTGTATACACTTCCGTCACAGAGCTTTTTGTACATTGAAGGACAATTGTTAAATAATAAAGGTGTACATAGCAACACTCTAAAATTTATCAATAATGGAATTACACATCTATTTGATGAAATTAGATATGAGTTGGGAGGAACGGTAATTGATAGAGTAAGAATCGTCGGCATTACGACTACTATGAAAAATCTTATATCTTACACACCAAATGAACTTAAACGTTTCTATAATGCCGGTTGGAATCATTCGGGAATACCTGAAATAGTCGATAAAGATGGCAACTTTAACATTTGCATTCCATTAAGACTTATTGGGATTTTGCGAGGATCACAAATCAATTGTAATGAATATAAAACAAGAACTAGTTCTAATCAGAAGTGCGACCGAAATTAATTCAATTGTAACAACAGAGGTTGGAGAAACACCAAAAATAATTTTTAATAAATTAATATGGAAAGTACCTTACGTACAGGTATCAGACGTTGAGAAATTACGTCTACTCAAATATATTGAAAGTGGTAAAAATCTTGAAATCGCATTTCGAACATGGGAACTTAACGAATATCCAGTTCTTCCTCAAACCATGAACCACACGTGGACAATTAAGACCGCTAGTCAAATGGAAAAACCTAGATTTGTAATTTTAGGATTTCAAACTAATTTAAAAAATAGTCCTGTTGTAGACAATTCAATATTCCATCATTGTAATATAACTAACGTAAAATTACATTTAAATAACGACGTGTATCCATATGACAATTTAAATCTCAATTTTGATAAAAATCAGTGGGCTTTAGCTTATGAAATGTATGCTGATTGTCAGAATAAATTATATTACAAAGATATTTCAGAACCATCTTTGTCACCACAAGATTATTTAAAAAATTCACCTCTATTTGTAATTGATAGCCGATATCAAAATGAAAATGTTAAAGGCGGTAGTGTTGATATTAAACTAGATTTTGAAACCAACAAAACAATTCCACATAATACTACAGCATATGCTTTAATTATACACGATCGTAAAGTAAAATACAATCCATTAACAAATATGGTAACAGTTGTGTAATTACCGTAAGATATTGTAAATTAACTGATTAAGAGATAAGAAGTATTATAAAAACAAAGATTCATACGAGTACCCCTTATTCAGTTGTTAACCACTGTGTTGTATAGTACAATAACTATGTCTCAAAAAACATTATTTTTAATTGCTACTTTGACTATTATCTGTACTAGCTTAAATGTAGTTGATTGTAAAGTACAATCGAGAAAAGTTGGAGTTGACAATAATACATTTTACATTGCAAGAGGAGTATTCTATATATATCAGATACCTAAAAATAAGTCTGCAACAATTGTTAACCTGAATCAATATACAGCTTTCTACTCTAAAAAAGTGACATTTCCCCTTGGAACTGAAATCAAAAATTCAACAAACCAAACTATTGCCTATGTAATTGGTCATTATCATCACTACTATCCTATAACAACACCGAGAAATAACACAATGTATTGTGGAAGATATAATCTTGATAATTTAATAGGAAACAAAACTGTATTTATAAAAAATTTTAAATTTACTTTAGATCAATTCAAGGAAAACTTTGTAAAACTTGAAGAACAACAAATTCGTTGTTTTGTATATGTTTAAATAAATAAACAAATTATTTATTTACTTATTTTTTATTTTTCTCCTTATAAACTAACAACTATTATAAGTCATATTTTTGTAAAAACCTTTACATTCAATAATTCGTTGTGGGTGGTTTGTTTATTCCAATATTTTCAAGAAAAACCAATTCTTGTATACGGACACTTAGAAAGTTATAAATTATAACAAACTAATTGTATATTAAAATTATTTTCAAATATAAATACAATATTTAATAATACGGTTGTTTTAATTTTTTCCTATTACAAAAAATATTACGGGCTAGGCTCGGCTAGTCTCAACAACCTTTGACAGGTGTGTACAAAACAGGCTAAACTTGCCTCGCGAAACTAAAAAACCAAGTCTTGCAAATCCGTTAAATGTTTATAGATTGTCTTCATAGACTAATTCATAATGCAGGTCGCTTTCAATCCAACGGACCCGGCTTCGATCCACAACACAAACCACAAATCTTTTTTTCACAAATTCAGATTCAAGTGTGCCTCAGGATGCTTTTGGGATACCGTGTGATGTACTACTGTTAACGTTTTAGCTTTTAACAGTCTCGTGTAATGTCTTCGTATACTTGTACACTGTTTTATTTTTCGATTCTATTTTTTGGTTCCACGAGCGGTATCATTTTTTTCCCATTTTGTTTCACTATTTGGCTGTTTGTATAGGCTTCTTTTATAATATTACCACATATTTTGTGTAATATTTCTTGTTCGTGTACCATATTATTTAGTCTTAGTTCTACACTTGTTCTGAAAGTATCCCAGTCTATCTCGTAATATTTTTTTACATGCTGTGGTAATTTCATAGAAAATGTAACGATGTTCTGGTAAATTTTCTTCATCTTCCACTCTCCAATTAGTGACGTATTTCGCTATTTTCTGGGTTGAGAAGGTGGTATCTATGAAGGATTCCGAGCTGCCTCTCACAAAAGTTGGTTTATCGCCAGTGTTGTGTACAACTAGGTTTAGTGTAGCCACCCAGTCACTCCAGTAATCTCCCCTGGCATCATTTTTTGGCGATCCCCACATAGACGACTTGGCGTTAATATCTCCGCATATTACTGCTTCTTTTCTGCGCTTAATTATCAGGTCGATTACTTCGTCTACTTTCTCGATATATTCCTCCAGAGCCATATTTGGTGAGAAATAGCAGCAATATAATTCGAATGGTCCTAGTTCAATACACACATAACCCTGACCTCTGCTCACTTTGTGGACTACTGTATTTTTGCTTAACAACAGTACGGCTACGTCTCTCCTTTTGTCCTTTATCCATTTCGATCCTTCTGTTATCTTCTTATTTGGTTCACTAACGATTAGAATATCTATATTTTGATGTCTAGCTGAAGCATATGCTAAGTCGTGTGCTGCCCTGCCCCTCCCTAAGTTTGTCTGTAATATCTTAATCCCCATGTACGGAGCCTCGCTCTACCCTGCCATTGTTTAACGAGTTTATCCGTTTTCTTCTAGTATTTTCTACAAGTTGGCATTCTTCGCTACGGTCTATTTTTGCCGCACAGTCCCGAGTTTTTTGGCCAAAGTCTAGACATCTGAAGCATCTTACAATATAGACTCTTTCTTTTACCCCACACTCTATCCAGCCTACTCTCAGTTTTTTTCGTTTAATTAATATTGCTGCCTTTGGGATATCGACTATTGCCGTTTGTTCATCGTGTTTGCCTCGTCTGATCGATTTTATGTCTACATCTGTATCTTTTATTTTAGTTTCCCTTACTATTGCTTGCCTCACTTCCTCCTCAGTTGTAACTGGGTCCATTCCAATTATATACACCGTTGTTGTACCGTTTTTTCTGGTCACAATGTTCACATTTTCAATATTATTTTTTATTTCATTCCCTAATGTTGCTGCTTTGTCCTGACCTCCCTCTAACGCTAACAAGAGATCGCCATTTGCGGTTTTCTTTATTTTATTGATTTTGACTCCTATTTTCCCGATATCTACTCCTTCTTTGATTTCCTTAATTATTTCTACGTAGTTTTTCTCTTGGGCCTTTACGGTAACAGTGCTTTCCTCCTTTATACCTTTTTGTCTCTGCATTTCCGTCCTATGGTTGGGTGTTAATAATTTTATTTTTACGTACGTACGTCACTTTTAGTCCTTCCCCCAGGATCAGTCGAATATCTTGCGAAGAATTTTCCTTTATCATTTCAAGTAGTTTTCCTAATCGTTCATGTACCGTTTCCATGTTATTAACTCCTTGTTTATCTATGTCCATGGGAAGTAAGTAGACGGCACTACTACTCTCTATACTCTCGCTCTTACTCGTTCTAGTTTTGGCTGTTTGTATGAGGTAATCACATTGTGCCTCATTTCCTGTAATTAGATCGTTCAGGCCTTCATATTTTACGGTCAGCTTGGTAATTATGTTGCTTCCACCCGTGTTTCGTGGGTCTACTAGTATCGCGTAGTTTCCTTGTCTGCTTATTTCTCTCGATTCTTCTATTCCTGCTATTTCCGTGGCTTTATACATTTCTTGTGGCCATTTCTCGTCTAGAATCTCTGCGATGCGTTCAAAACCAGTATCTCTTGATAGTACCGTTTCTATTTTCTTTATCATTTGGAGTTTTCTCTCTTCGTATTCATTTTTGATATCTCCTATTCCTACTTGGACCGCTCTAGTTTCCATCTCCTTTTCTAGGCTTATAGCCTTATATTTCCCCACTATCATATCTACTTTTTTCCACCCTTTATTAATATCTTTTATCTGTCTTCCCAATTTTTGCACCATAGTTTTTATTTCTGTCTTTGTCTTTGAGCTGACCTCTGTTAAGTTTCCTAGTTTCTCGATAGTTTTCGTAAGTTCCCGTAATCCCCTTTTATAATCTTCAATCTCTTTTCCCTCTGCGTCTTCGGTCAGATTTATTGTAGCTGTCTCTGACAATTTGGTATTTGTTTGCGAGGTGGTAACGGTTATTTGATCCAGTTTATCTATTACTTTTTCGCTTATTTCTATTTCTATACTAGGAACAGTTATGTCTAGTTTACGTTTCTTCTTGTTCCTTTATTCCGGTGTTTATTACTGCTCCTTCTGTCCTCGTCCTCGATATCTGTGTCTGTTGTGAGTTGTCCTGGAGTAAACCAGCATTCTCCTGCTGCTTCTCCTGTATCTGGTGGCGTTCGAGTTATAGAATCTCTTCTCTTGAAAGGGTCATTTGAAACACCTTCTAGGCTAATACCCTGTCTTCTGTTCGTCTTCAGTTCCCATTTCATTTCCTCTAGGTCCCTTATTTTATTTTGATTTTTGTTAATATTATCATCATCTGTATTCGTATTCATTTCTGTATCTTTTTCTTTTTTATTAGTGTTTACGTTCATTTTTATTCCCACGAGTAGGGTAGAATTACAGTCGACTGCAGCAGTGCTCCCTTACTGCAGTAAGGCTACTTACAATGGGATGTCGCCTGGTATCCCAAGGGTATCGTATGTGGCACATTTTACCTAGTACCTTTCATGTCCTCAGAACGATGACTTACACCTTAACCTTTCGGGGTTTTTTGTAGCAGGTTTTCTCCTTCTTGTTTGACTGTCCTTGGCTTCCCTGCTCCTCTTCGACCTTACCGGCTTGGGTGGCCCTACCAGGAGTGAAGCACTCCCGCCGGCATCGCCCTCAGATTTATAGCAGGTACTGAGCTCCTCTACCACGACAAGGTGACAGTCCAGAGAGGATTCCAAAATAGGTAAGGGCAGAGGAAACCTATTGTGCCCATAACATAATACAAAAATACGTGCCTATGATTTACAAAATACATATATAAGTAAATGGTATGCCAAGAAGAAAAATAACAAAATAAGAAATACAGCAAGTTAATTAATATAGATTTTATATTGTCAAAATTAAATTTAAGGATCCGGTAAGTCATGATCAAATATCCTCTAAGACGACGTTGTTCGAATGTAATAAGATTTCACAGGGATAACCTTTCTTCTTAAGATGGTCTTACACGCCCGTGTGATGGTCGGGTTACTCGACGTTGAAGGTTTTCTAAAAGATCTTGATCGCGACTGAGAGTAGGATACCACACCGGTCCAACATATTCCAGAATAGGACGTAAGTAAGTATAAATCTTACAATAACTTTCGAAGGATATTTTATAAAAAGATTTACGGGTTAGATGTAGTTTGGAATTTGCGCGTTTTCACACCGATGCGATATAATCACTTCAAATTAGATTAGAATTCACAACGACACCCAAGTCAATATGAGACGAAACAGTTACCAACAGTTGTCCATTTATATAATATGCTAGTCTAGGATTATTCTTACCGATGTGAACCACTTTACACTTTTACACTTTAAAGGAAGTAATTAGTCGGAAAAAGATTTAGCGAAGAGTTTGGTGTCATCAACATAAACTGATATAAGATTGATAAGAGAACTATGAAGGACGCTAATATTCTTACTTGTGGAGAAGTCGATGTTTAGGAAAACGGTCGAAAGCTTTTGAGAAATCAAGGTAGATAAAGTCAGTTGGGTTATTGTCGTCCAAAGCTTTTGACCAGTTGTTGAGACTGTGCATTAGGTTCATTAACGTACATCGGCCTCTAATAAATGCATGTCGGTTATCAGGACTAACTTTTTCGAGTGTGCGAAATTCCAATATTGCGTCGGCAATAATAGGGACTAGGCTAATTGGACGATAATTGTTAGGAACCAAAGTAGTGAAGCAAAGTTCGTTCTGGCCCAAAAGTTCCAGAAACTGCCACCAGGGGCGTTGGTGGCGCTAGTGTCGCCGACGTGTTGCGCGGTAAATTCGAATTTTGAGAGCGGCCATTTTTAGTCCAGGCGGCCATTTTTAGTCCAATTATGCCAAAGTTCCAGAAACTGTCACTAGATGGCGCCAAAGTTCCACAAACTGTCACTAGAGGGCGTTGGAGAGCGGCGGCGGCGGCCATTTTTAGTCCAATTATGTTGAAGTTCCAGAAACTGTCACTAGGTGGCGCCAAAGTTCCCGAAACTGTCACTAGATGGCGTTGCGCGTGTCATCTGTCATCTGTCACAGGTCATCTGTCACATGTCATCTGTCACATGTCATCTGTCACATGTCATCTGTCACATGTCATCTGTCACATGTCATCTGTCACATGTCATCTGTCACATGTCATCTGTCACATGTCATCTGTTACATGTCATCTGTCACATGTCATCTGTCACATGTCATCTGTCACATGTCATCTGTCACATGTCATCTGTCACATGTCATCTGTCACATGTCATCTGTCAGCTGTCATCTGTCATCTGTCATCTGTCGTCTGTCATATGTCACCTGTCACTAGATGGCGCCAAAGTTCCCAAAACTATCACTAGATGGCGTTGGAGAGCGGCGGCCATTTTTAGTCCAATTATGTCAAAGTCCAGAAACTGCCACTAGATGGCGCAATGAACGTTGTCATAAGGGCACAAAGCGCTTAACTTCGTTATCAGTAGGTAATCACGGCGGGGTTCAGAACAAAAACCGTTTTTCCAAGGGGTTAACTACCCTTCCAAGGCGAAGGCTAAGGCTGAGGCTACGACTACGGCCAAGGCCAAGGCCAAGGTCAGGGTCATGATGTGCTAAATTTACTAATATTTCAAATACAACACCCTCCCAAGAAAAAAAGGTTAAAGCGCGGTTCACGATGTTTTGTACATTACAGAGATTAGATAAAAAATAAGACATACATTGTAAACCAGTTTCCCATTACTTTGAAAATGTATTTACTTATTATTTTTATAACTAATTTTAATAAGGTACGATGATGTAATTATGTAAATTTTTATTAAAATCTATCCTTAAACAGTGTTTTAATAAAGGTATTACGAAATTTCCGTTTCATAAAAATAGATTTTCATTTTTCTATAAAATATAAACCTTAAAATTAAATTGAAAAATAAATCTTCATATACCAATTTCAACAGACAGTTGAAAAGTAGTCTTAAACAACTAGTGATCCTTAAACTTTTGTTTTAAGGGTATTCCGTTGAATTTTCGTGATAGTGTATAAAAATAAGCAAATATTTTTATTCTATAAACCTTAAAATTAAAAATTAAACTAAAATACTACATGTCATCCCAATTTTTTAATGGCCACCTGAATGATATAAAAATAAGCAAATAAAATTTTGTTCTATAAAATATAAACCTCAAAATTAAAAAATAAACTACATGTCATCCAATTTTTTTAATACTCATCTGAATGACATTTAGCTTCTATATCTATGAGAGCTTTTTCGACCTCTATTCTTCTCCACAATAATTTTCTTTCTTGGTAAGGATGACATTTAAATAAAAATAAACAAATAATATTAAATTTTTATTTTATTAATTATAAAACTTAAAATTAAAACAAAAATAAAACTAAATATTACATATGTCACACAGATGTCTATTCAATTTTTTTAAATCCATCTGGCTGACATTTAAGCTTGCTTCTGCATCTATTGCTTCTTTTTCAACTTCTATCCTTTTCTTTTCGATCTCCATCCTCCTTCGCAATAATTTTTGTTCTTGGTCCATTAAAAAGTGGACCCTATTCGTTGCTTTCGTTACGTTATCCTGCAGCTCCGAGTTTGGAACTGCAGAACTGGAGGCACAAGTATTAATGATGATATCTTTGACCATTAAGTCAAAGCATCATCATCAGGAATTTCACTTGTCAAGTCCAACGACTGAAACAAAAATTAATGTAATAAGTAAAATATTAAAAAATAAAAAATAATAGAAAATAGGATTATGAAAATTAAAACAAAAATAACTTACCGGAAGATGTTCAATTTTGGGTTTCTTAGCACCCCTAATTATGAAGTTGCTCAGGATTTTCGCTTTTGGCATTGTACTGATAATAACAAGCCTGCATCTTCAGTTGATACACCCAGATATTTTTTTTCAAAGAGTGGTTTGCAAAGAGGGAGTACAAGGTCTTAAACATGAATTTTGTAAATTTAACAAAGGCCTAATCAAATTTTATTCCTTTTTCACATTTACCGACAGAAGATCGAATGCAAGGTTAAAGAAGGTCAATATCCAGATATCTTTTTAAATCTTATAGTATAGTCGAATTAACAAGAAATCTAGAAATTTTCTGAAAGATAATTTTAATATAATTTGAAATTTGTAAAATATTTAAAAAAAAGCTTAAAAGGAAATAGGTAAAAAACCTGAAGGTATGTCTTCATATTTACAGACAAGACGTTTCGAATGCAAAGTTAAAAGTTTTTCAGATATCCTTTAAATTTTATAGTATGAAATTAACAATATTTTTTCTGAAAGAGAATTTTAATATAATTAATTTGAAATGGCAAAATTAATGTGTAAAAAAATGCTTAGGAAATTTTTAAATATGTATCATGTAAAAATAAACACATTTAAAATAAAAATAGAGACACTTTTGTATTAAAAAATATACACCACAGTTTCATAGAATTAGTAATTCTAAATATTTTCGTTACAAAATTCCATATGATGCAAATTTTCTTATATTTTTTAACCTCTAATTTTAGCTAGAAATTTTATTTTAAATTATTTTTTAACGTCAAAATAGAATTTATTTTAATAAAAAATTACAAAATTATTCCTACAAAATAGTAGAAGCAAGAACTTTTAGGTATGAAATTAACAATTAAAATAAAACATAAGAATCATGGTTTTAGGAAATTTTTAATTCATTTTAGAGCACAATAAAAATTCAAGAATTAATCTTAAGTATAATTTGTCAGAATAAAACGAAACCAGATTTTTGCGGAAGGTATTCAACGATCTTTCGAATGCGAGGTTAAAGTCGGTCAAAATTACAGGTATCCTTTTAAATCTATAGTATAGTCAACTTTAGTAATTTTCTGAAGGAGAATTTTAATACAAATAATTTGAAATTTTAAAAACGTAAAATATTTGTAAAAAAATGCTTAGGAAATTTTCAAATATGTATCAAACAAGTAAAAATAAATTATACATTATTTAAAATAAAACCAGAGATACTTTCCTATTATAAAAATATGGTTTCATAGAATTAGTAATTATTTAAAATATTTTCGTTACAAAATTCCACATGACGCTAGAAATTTTATTTTAAATTATTTTTTAACGTTTTAAAATCTGTAAAATATTTGTAAAAAAATGCTTAGGAAATTTTCAAATATGTATCAAACAGGTAAAAATAAATTATACATTATTTAAAATAAAAACAGGTACTTTCATATTATAAAAATATAGTTTCATAGAATTAGTAATTATTTAAAAATATTTTTGTTACAAAATTCCATGTGACGCTAGAAATTTTATTTTAAATTATTTTTTAACGTTTTAAAATCTGTAAAATATTTGTAAAAAAATGCTTAGGAAATTTTCAAATATGTATCAAACAGGTAAAAATAAATGATACATTATTTAAAATAAAACAGAGGTACTTTCATATTATAAAAATATAGTTTCATAGAATTAGTAATTGTTTAAAATATTTTCGTCACAAAATTCCATATGACTAGAAATTTTATTTTAAATTATTTTTTAACGTCAAAAACAGAATTTATTTTAATAAAAAATTACAAAATTATTCCTACAAAATAGTAGAAGTAATTAAGAACTTTTAGGTATGAAATTAACAATTAAAATAAAAAATAAGAATCATGGTTTTAGGAAATTTTTACTATATTTTAGAACACAATGAAAATTCAAGAACTAATCTTAAGTATTTAAATTATAATTTGACAACAAGGAAACAGACAATAAATAACGAACCAGAAGGCATTCACCTGTACATTTACCGAAGATCGAATACGAGGTTAAATATCTGGTATCCTTTTAAATCTTATAGTATAGCCGAATTAACAGAAAATTTAGAAAATTTTCTGATAGAGAATTTTAATATAATTTGAAATTGCAAAATCAATAAAATATTTGTAAAAAAATGCTTAGGAAATTTTCAAATATCAGATAAAAAATGATTTTAGCGAAAGGCATCAGAGACGTTTTGCATTTACAGAAGACGAATATGGTAAAATCTAAGTTTTTCAGATATCCTTTTAAATATTCTAGTATAATGAAATTATTAATCTAGAAATTTTATTTTTCTGAAAGAAAATTTATTTTAATACAATTTGAAATTATTAAATTATATCTGTAAAAAAATACTTAGGAAATTTTCAAATATTTATCAAAAAGGTAAAAAACCTCGAAAATATGATACATTATTTAAAATAAAACAGACTAAGAATTCATTAGGAAATTTTAGGTTATTTTTTTGGAAAGTACAAAAAAATTCAGAAAATTTTTAGGATAGTAATTATCAAAAGGTTGAAAATATAAAAAATTTGCAATATTTAAAACAAAAACAGAATATAAGAATTCATAGTAGGAAATAGTATAGAGTACAAAAAATTCAGCCTAGGAATTTTAAAAATATGTAATTATTAATACGTTAAAAACCAAAGGCATAAATTATTAAAATACAATATTTTAAAATAAAAAACAAGATTTTAAAAATTCATGGTTTTAGTATAAAAAATTCAGTCTAGGAGTTTTAAAATATGTAATTATTAATACGTTAAAAAACGAAAGGCATAAAATATTAAAATATTTAAAATAAAAAAGATTTTAAAAATTCATGGTTTTAGGAAATAGTTTTATTATATAGTAGAGTACAATAAACATCCAAGAAAAATTGAAGACATAATAAATAATTAACGAAATGGGAATAATTTGATTGCACCCGGTACGGAAGAAACAACACCACGTTAATGAAAGTGAGAGTCGACTTATAGTATAGTCAATTTCCACAGAAATCGAACAATAATAAATAATTGAAGTCATAGTCTAACAAATTCTATTTTATTTATTGAACATTATCTTAATTATACTATTTTTGATCTATAAAAATTATTTTTTCGCAATAATTATTTTTTATCTCAATTTATTTTAATATATTTATTGATTTGAATCGGAAACATTTCGATTGCACCCGATAGTTATTTCGCGAATAGATATAATTCTTAAAATATAAATATCCGAGCCGACTTTACACAGTTCAGTTGTTGTTAATGGTTTCATCAATAGTGCACAAGGTATTTATCTAGTTAGTTAAAAATGTCAGACAAACTTTGCTCAGACGTGACAAAATTGACTTCTAAATTTTTTGAAAAGTATCCTAATTTTACTGAGGAAGAGAGACTTAATTGGCTTAAGCATATTAAAGTT
Organism: Hermaeophaga mercurialis; assembly: GCA_951812935.1. Classification (NCBI taxonomy): domain Eukaryota; kingdom Metazoa; phylum Arthropoda; class Insecta; order Coleoptera; family Chrysomelidae; genus Hermaeophaga; species Hermaeophaga mercurialis. The sequence continues at coordinate 509,719 of OX638360.1, read as the reverse complement.
GCAATTAATTTAGTGACACAGGTTATGTCAAAGAAAAATTTAAATGTTGGGAAAGAAATAGCTTGGACATCAAAATTAGGTCATTTAAAGTTAATTTATAATAAACTTTCCGGAGACGAAGACGGTAATTCTATTTGTTGGGAAGAAGTCTTATCCATTTTTAAAAATAGGGTTACAACAGGTGTAATAATGAATCGAAAGCACAAAGATGTCGTACCGTTTTTACGTGATGCTTTTATCATATTTTCAACCAAAATTGTGTGTATCCTAGGATACTTATCAATGGTTAAAGTAAATACGAATTTTTGTGCGGAATTTGTTAAAAAATCGGGTGACAAGGAAATTGTTGAATTGAAATATTTTCAAACCAAAAATAATGTTATTGATAGGACAACAGATTTCAAGGAATGGTTTATAAATCATGTTTTTGATTTTTTAACAAATAAGCTCTCCGAGTTCCAAGAAAAGGACTCTGGTTGGGCTTTAAGTCAAATAATATCGTTGGAGGTTAATTTTAATAAACTAGAAATTGGTAATGGGAGTTCTTACATTAAATTACCTCTAGCTATAGAAAAAAAACTAGCTTGTATTAATATCAAAAATTTTGATAAATCTTGTTTCTATTGGAGTATTATTGCTGCCTTATACCAACCGTCAGGTTTACCACAAAGGATTTCTTCATATCCACATTATGCAAACGTTTTAAATTTAGAAGGACTTGATACTCCGATGCAGTTTGATAAAATTAATAAATTTGAAAAACTAAATTCAATATCAGTGAATGTATACGGATTAGAATTGATTGAAAAGAGATTTAACGTAATTACTTTACATCTAACTCAATGCAAACAAAATAGACATGTAAATCTATTATTGATTCAAAATAAATATTTTCCAAAAATTAATGACTTTGATCCTCTACCTGAAGAGGAAGATGTTGATATACTATATCACTATTGTTATATTAAAAATTTGTCGCGGTTAATAGGTTCTCAATTGAGTAAAAATAAAAAAAAATTATTTGTGATAGGTGTCTCAATTATTTTAGTTCTGAAAGACGACTTCTTACACATGCAGAACTTTGTGAAAAAATCAATGATTATAAAATATCTCTTCCTAAATATCTTATAGTTAAATTTAAAAATTTTGTAAATAAACAGCCAGCACCATTTGTTATATATGCAGATTTTGAGTCAATATTGGAACCGTTTGAGGATAATTTAGAGAAAAGTACAATAAAATATCAACAGCATAAAGCATTTAGTTGTGGGTATTACGTTAAGTGTGATTATGATAATAATTTGTCATATTTTAATAGTTACCGCGGTGAAAACTGTATGCAATGGTTTGCCAATCAAATGTCACATTGTTCGGAAGTGATTGAATCAAAATTTAAACATATTGTTCCCATGAAAGAAAGACTTTCAAAAGTCAATGCACATTCATGTCATATTTGTGAGGAGGTGTTTAGAAATGAGGATATAATAGTTCGTGATCATAATCATTTTACAGGGGACTTCAGGGGATTTGCTCATGAATCATGCAACTTAAAATTTCGTAAACAATTTGTCGTACCCGTTATTTTTCATAATATAAGTGGATACGACAGTCATTTCATAATTCGAGATCTCGCTAAATTAGGTAAAATTACTCTCATTCCAATCAATAAGGAAAAATATATATCTTTTACTCAACACTTCAGTAATGACATTAAATTTCGATTCATTGATTCAATTAGATTCATGGCCACCTCTTTAGATACATTGGCATCAACTTTAGATAAAGTAAATTTAACCAATTTAAGGGAACAATTTAGATTCTGCACGGATGAACAATTTGATTTGCTAACTCGAAAAGGTGTATTTTGTAATGATTATATTGATAGTTTTGAGAGACTAAAAGAAACTAAATTACCCGACCCCTCTCATTTTTATAATAAATTAAATGATGAATACATTACTGAAGATCGATACCAACACGCTCAAACTATTTGGGAAAAGTTTGCCATACAAAATTTAGGACAATATTCAGATTTGTATTTGAAAACGGATATTTTATTACTTGCAGATGTGTTTGAAAATTTTCGTAATATAGGATATAATACTAGCGGGTTAGACCTAGTTTGGTACGTTACAATACCTTCTTACTCCTGGGATACTATGTTAAAATATACCAAATGTGAATTGGAACTTTTAAATGACGTTGACATGATATTATTTGTTGAATCCGGAATACGTGGCGGTATCAGCCAATGTTCATGTAGGTATTCAGAAGCAAATAATAAATATATGCTTAATTATGATTCTTCAAAACCAGACAACTATTTATTTTACGTAGATGTGAACAATTTATATGGGTGGGCAATGTCACAACCCCTGCCCAGAGGGAAATTTAAATGGGTCGATTCAAATATTTACATTACTGGAATACCAGATGATTCTCTCCAAGGTTACATTTTGGAAGTGGACCTTGAATATCCTATTGAACTAAATGATTTACATAAAGATTATCCATTTTGCGCCCAACATTTAGTTCCTCCAGGATCAAAGTTGTCTAAACTATTAACAACATTGTATAATAAATCAAAATATATCATTCATTATAGGGCTCTTAAACAAGCAGTAGCGCACGGTTTAAAAATTAAAAAAATCCATAGAGTCCTCCAGTTTGAGCAATCTGCTTGGTTAAAGCCCTATATAGATCTTAATACACATTTTCGGGCTCAAGCTAAAAATAATTTTGAGAAAGATCATTTTAAACTTAAAGTAAATTCAATATACGGTAAATGTATGGAAAATGTTAGAAAACACCGTAATGTAAAATTAGTCTCTCGTTGGGAGGGGAGATATGGAGCTAAAAATTTAATAGCTAGTCCTAGATTTCAAAGTCGAACAATCTTTGATGATGATTTAATAGCTATTGAATTACGGAAAGCGGAACTTTATTTTAACAAACCATTGTATATAGGAATGGCTGTGTTGGATATATCAAAAACATGTATGTACCATTTTCATTATGATTATATGTTGCCTAAAATAAATAACAGATGTAAAATTTTATATACCGACACCGATTCTTTCATTTATCAAATTAATAGTCATGATATATACGATGAAATTATTAAACAGAACATTAACCATTTTGATACAAGTGATTACTCACCTACAAATCCATATAATATACCACTTTGTAATAAAAAAGTGCCGGGTTTATTGAAAGATGAAGCGAACGGTAACATTATTACACATTTTGTAGGTCTAATATCAAAAATGTATAGCTATAAAATTGGAAATCAAAAATTAGTTAAAAAGTCAAAAGGGGTGAAAAATAGAGTCCTACAAACTAAAATTACATTTGACGACTATGTTGATTGTTTAAATAAAAATACGAACAAAATTATCTCTCAATCTACAATTCGTTCTTATGCTCACAACGTCTACAGCATAAAACAAACCAAAATTGGTCTAAATTCGTCAGACGACAAAAGATATTTAATACAAAATTTATATGATACATTACCCTGAGGTCATTATAGTCTAACCTGACATTTTTAGTTTTCTAAAATATGATACAAGGCACTTTTTTGGGTGAAAAGCGATTTTATACAAAATCAAACCTAAAGTATGTAGCAGTGAGTCTATCACGTGATTTGAATTTTGCGCCGTGTATTAAAATATGCGACAACAAAGGACATAAAGCAATACACAACGAAGAGGAGTGGGCGACCATTATCAACATAATGGGCTTAACGTTGCACGAGCTACCGTTGATACAACAGCGCTCAAAGTTCTCGAACCTATAAAAGACATCAATCCAACTACTTATGGTTTAGCGTTGGAAGTTCTATGTCAATATCCAGAACTACTATGAAGAAGGTTATCTTTAACGAATCGATGAAAAAATTTCATACCCTATACAAATGGTGTTTTGCTTACAAGGAAGCCAGAAAAGGAGGATGTTGGGAGGAAGCTGCTCGTGACCGTGTAAGATTTCAACGTCACATAGAAGAAATCGCAAAAATTATAAACCCTTGTTTATTGAGATCATTGTATAAATAAAACACATTGTATGCAAAATATTTTATTGAAAAAGTACATATTATACTATTGAATTTTGATTTATCCAAGATTGTACATTCATTCCCAACCACTTTACTAAAATTTGATCTCCTTTTCGTTTCAAGATTTTTTCAATTAAGAAAACATCGGGATATTTCACCTTTTGCAACTCTTCCGCATAGAATCCACCTTGAATCTCTTCATTTTTTTCATCCTCCAAAACGTAGGTTCTAGGATTGGTCAACTGAATTTTTTTCACTTTAAAAACCTCCGTCGTCCAGTTGGGAGTGTAGGCTTTCTTAAAGACATGTCTGTATTTGCTGATACGTACATAATCACCAACTTTAAATTTAGGTTTTCGAGGATCTACAATTTTTGCTCGACTAAATGCAATAATATACTTTGCATTTCTATTGTTAACTTTGCTGGGTATGGCTCCAGTAGTCGAGTGTCTAGTATTATTATACTTGTACGATCCCCGTAAACTAAAATGTTTCCATAAAGCCAACTTAAGAGTTCTAATTACCCGTTCCGCAATGCTAGCCTTATTTATTTTATATTTTTGCATAAGATCTTGAAAATCTTTATTGTAAAACTCTGTCCCATTATCTGTCTGAAGATTTTTGGGAGGAATCATTTGTGTTAGAATGACTTTCATGGCATTAACAATATCTTTACCAGTTTTTCTTTTGATAGGTGCAGTCCAAACGAATTTACTGAATGCATTGATTACAACCAAAATATAATTGTATCCCTTGTTCTCTTTAGCATACGATGACATGATAGCCAGATCAGCTTGAATTAAATCATGCAAGCCTTTAACTAAAACATGGCGTCGTTTAAAATTAATTCGAGCTGGTTTATGAAGTTCATTAACGACTTGCAATTTAGACATTTTTGACTAACGGACACTGAAGTAATAATTCAATACAAATTTTCTGTTTTGATCCCAGCTTAAATACAATTACATCCCCTTTAACAATATTTACACCTGACAGTTAATGAAGTTTGTAAGTTTTCTGTTTTAATATTACTTCACAATTTGCCTGATAATGAGAAATACCTTCAATTTTTGCTGAAAATGGAAACTTGAATCCTGAATTTGCATTATCAAGAACATAGTAATCCTTACTCAAATTTGTTTTTTCTCCTCTTAAACGGATCAGACATTTAACGTGATAGTCGAAATTGTCACAAATATAAAATGGAGCATTAAATGAAGTATTTGTTTGAATAGAACCAACTTTTTCTTCATCTTCAGCGCAGCTTGAAAGAAGAAAGTGTTGATTAAAATGATTCAAAGGCATTATTAAAAATGAAATACAAAATAAAAAAGTTGCATTATATATAATCACTTTTTTCGAGCTAACATTGAATTACAAATTGAATAAAAATTTTATCTTTTATAAGACTTTGTGAATGCATGTGAAATTCAATAACATCACCCTTGTTAATAATATTATTTTCTAGTAGTTGATTAATTTTATCATATTTTGTTTTATATGAAATATAAAGATTTTCCGGAAAACAGCGTATGCTTTCCACTTTTCCACTTATAGGAAACGTATACGAGAATGTACCATCTTCTAATAGGTAGACTGTTTTACTTAAATTAAAATCTTTAATACCTCGAAAAGTTAATATACATTTACTGTGAAATTCGGAAGGTTTACAAATGTAGAAGGGTGTTGGAGTTGGGGAGGACACTATCTCCTCTTCCGGACATGTGTAGGAAGTAAGAAAGTGTTGGTTGAACTTGTTAAGAGGCATCTTGAATACTAAAAAGTATTTTGGAAAACTGATGCTTATAAGATTATTCCACCTTCACGTAGTTCTTCTATAATGGAAACAATTTCATTGTTGACCCCAGTATTACCAGCTTTTTGTGATGCTACGAGTAATCGAAGTCGATCAACCAATTCATTAAAATCATCAAAATATTTATAATCTACTTTATCAGTTAAATCTATTAAAACTTTAGAATTTAATCCACTTCCAAGAGTTTGTTTAGTTTTACTTCGGGTTAGAGGAAGCTGACTTTTTCTTACATTGGAATCGGAGCTGAGTCTCGGACGAAATTGTCCTGACATACCTTCCTGCTCGATTGCTCTTCTTTTTTTCTCAATTTCTCCAAGGCTAGAGAATGCAAATTGGTAACACGAGGTTTAATTAGATCAATAAATTTAGAAGCATTTGAAGTGGATAATCCTTTTTTTGGATTATAACCTAAATATTGTGCATTTGTTCTTCTAACAATTTCAATATATGAGTCAAGGTCTTGAGTTTTGTATCCAGCAGGATATTTTTTGAATAAAAATTCATAAAGACCAGGAGTGCCTTTATACTTGAGATTTTGAATCACTACATCTTTACATGTTAAAGGAGAATCAACAATAGATCATTGTTGATTTTCAGGGTTAAAATAAACTCCAAACGTGCTATCAAACTGATGTTTTCGGTGACTCCTGTTTAATTTCCGGTTTAGTGGTGGTAATAAGTTGTTGAATAGGTTCAACGAGTGGCTTCCATTGTTGTTTGAAACGATTTTCCCTTGCAGTTTGTTCATTTTTAAACTTTTATATTTACGTTTAATATCCTTTCGTGTTTCGAGTAGTTCTCTTCCCAACTGTTCATCCATCTTTACCAATCAAAATCTTACTGTTTGGCTTTATATAAGAATCAAATCCTTGTCGGTATCGACCTGACCCTAAATTACAATCTTTATCTATTGTCATAAAACCGAATTTGTCTTTCCAACAATATGCACACAAATCCTTAAAATTTTGAAATGACATGTCAATATTAACATGATCATCATACACATGTTTGAGGTTGGTCATGTCTTGTTGAAATATAATTAAAAGGTTTGAATTATCTCGAATTAAATGTTTGGGAATAGCTGCGTATGTCTGACAAAGATAAAAACAGTCTGTAGATTTATGTCGCCCACAACAAAAATAATTTTGTATAATACTTTGATCACATGTAGCAATGTCATCAAATATTATAATAGAATTCTTTTTGATTAACTCAGGTATAATCACTTCCTCAATTTTGTCATACTCCTTATAACCAATCTCTTTAATAGGTTGAAGCAAATTTCGCAAGTATGAATATTTTGATTGATGTAAACTTTTGGAGCATACATATACATTTTCAAATCTTAAACCGTTCGGATGTTCTATAAGTGATAACATAACGTTGGTTTTACCAGATCCACTGGGACCTATGATTAAACCTCGTTTCGAGTCACCTCCAAAAACTATACCATGTTTACCTATTTTCTTGGCTTCTTCAATGTCATAATTTTTAACTGGTAAAGTGACTCTTTGTTTTTTAATCTCCATGGCTACTAGTGCCTATATAAGGTCCACACGCCTATATAAAGGTTTAGAATGATGCGAAAGGTGAAAGGTCGTGGATTACTAAATACTTTAATCAATAATCTCCCAGGGGAAATTCACATTCCGGGTTATTCTTTTTGTGGCCCGGGTACCAGGCTCAGGAATCGATTAGAAAGAGGGGATCAAGGTATTAATCCCCTAGACCAAGCGTGTAGAGAACACGATATTGCATACTCTCAAAGTAGTGATTTAAAACAAAGACACGTAGCTGATAAAATTTTGGAAAATAAAGCTTGGGAGCGAGTAAAGTCAATGGACGCAAATTTTGGTGAAAAAACAGCCGCTTGGTTTGTAACTACTGCTATGAAGGGTAAATGAAAGATGGGAATGGGTTTGAAGAAAAAACGGGGAAAGGGGAAACGTGTCATTCGATCACCGAAAAAGGGTGGTTTTTTACCTTTTCTGTTACCCTTGCTAGGAGCTTTAGGAGCTGTAGGGGGTGGTGCAGCTGGAATCGCCAAAGCTGTGAATGATGCTAAAGCTAATCGTCAACAGCTGGAGGAACAGAAACGTCATAATTTAGCAATGGAAACTAAACAAGGCGCTGGAATGAAACGAGGTCGGGGGTTTTACCTACGACCATACAAAGGATATGGGATAAAAAGAAGAAAATAAAATTACCTCAACATGCGTTAACCAATGTTGAGTTGAAAAAATTTGCGAGACACATTCCATATTTTCGAGGGGTTTTTATGCGCGATTCGTTACCGCAAAAGATTAAGAAATTTGAAACTGGTATAATTAATCTTGATGTAAATAGTGGTCCTGGTACTCATTGGACCGCATACTTTAAAAATAATGATGATATTAAGTATTTTGATAGTTATGGCAACATACCCCCACCACTCGAGGTTACCAAATATTTTAAAAGTAGTGGGAACGTAAGAATAGGATATAATTATAATGTTTTGCAATCATTCAATTCATATCAATGTGGACAGCACAGTTTAAGATTTCTATTTAATCAGTTTAATCATTTATGAAATTCATTAGATTGTTAACCATCATGTCGTATACGTTCACTCTAAATGGTAACTCATCCATTTTGAGTGCTGACTTTAATCCACCCATTTATCTCAATGAAAATGTTGATTATGAAATTGGTTTGGTTAATTTTGACACTTTCAATAGCATTCCAAATGTTCATGTACATAATAACGTCTTGGTGTGGGGTGACAAAGATGAATTTACGATTGCTATACCAACCGGTGCATATGAGATTAATGATTTGATAAAAATTATTGAAAAAGATATTTTTCTTACTGGCATAACAATTCATATAACAGCAGATTCAAAAACTAATACAGTCACTCTCAAAAGTACTGCTCCCATTAATTTCAATGTACCAAATTCAATTGGAAAACTTTTAGGTTTTTCCACTAGACTCTCTCCAAATGTTGCTCATACCTCCGACAAAGTAAATTTTTTGAGTGTAAACACTATTTGCGTTGATTGTAACATTGCGATCGGCTCTTTCCTTAATGGACGTCCGGTTTACATTATTCACCAATTTTTCCCTCAGGTTCCCAATCGCTATAAAATAGTGGAACAACCACAAACTATTTTGTATTATCCTGTAAGCGTCAAGACAATAAACAACATAACAGTTAAGGTGTTTCAGCAAACGGGTGAACTTATAAATTTCAATAACGAGACAATTACTATTCGCTTACATCTTAGAAAAATTGAATAATGGTTTGGTTGTATCCACGTTGTCACCCCCATTATAAAAGACCATATAGCAATAAGAAAAACAGTGTTTTGAGAACCACTAAGCCGTTAACATCGCAAAACCGTAAAATTTTACAATCTCTTGGATTTAAAGTTTGTAATGGATCTCCTAAACGTAACCGGACAACCGTTTACTGATACGACCATTGAGGATTATCAATTTCACACCTATCAACCCCATACCCTAACCGCTGTTAACTATAATGATGAAATTAGAATTGCCGTTCAAGATATTGATGCTTATACTCTCCCATGTAATAGTTACCTTTATTTAGAGGGCAAATTTTTAACAGAACAAAATAAGACACCAACAAAACTTAATTTTATAAACAATGGTATAGCACATCTCTTTAGGGAAATAAGATATGAAATGAATGGCGTAATAATTGATTCGGTTAGAGGTGTTGGCTTAGCGTCTACCCTGAAAAACTATCTCTCAATCAATGAAAATGAGAGTAAATTACTTCAAAATGCGGCCTGGTTCCCTAAAGAAGGTTTAAAAGATTCTGCCGAAAAGACAATTGCATCAATGAATAAACTTTTAATTGATAATCACGGTAATTTTAATGTTTACATACCATTAAAACTTTTTTCTGGCTTTTTTGAAGATTTTCGTAAAATTGTTTTAAATATGAAGCAGGAATTAATTCTCATTCGCGAAAAAGATGATGTGGATTGTGTTATTGCAACAGATGAGACAGAAAAACCAAAAATTGAAATTAACAAGATATATTGGAATATTCCTCATATAAGTCCTAGTATAAAATCAACAACTTCGATTAAATAAAATAATTCAGAGTAATGTAGACTTGCCAATTAAATTTAGAAGTTGGGAACTAATAGAATATCCCACATTAAACGATTCCACACGTCATACTTGGAATGTTAAAACTTCCACAAAATTAGAAAGTCCTAGACATATTATAGTCGCCTTTCAGGATGATTGTAAAGGAAAATTGTTAAAAAATATGAGTCACTTTAACCACTGTAATCTAACAAATATTCGTATCTTTCTCAACTCGGAACGATATCCGTATCATGATTTAAATTTAGATTTTGACTCTAATCGTTTTGCTACTGCTTATAAAATGTTTGCTAATTTTCAAGAATCCTACTATCATTTACCAACAAATCAACCAATTTTTTCACCAGAAGAATTTAAAAATAATGCTCCAATATTTCATATCGATTGTTCACGTCAAAGAGAAATTATTCAAGGGGGGTCGGTTGTGCTAAGAATAGAATTTGAAACCAGTAAAAATGTGGGTAAAAATGTTTCTGCTTATTGTCTTATTTTACATGAAAAGGAATTTATGTACAATCCTCTAACAAAAATTGTACGGCAGGTTTAACACGCATGCTCCTTATTTAATATAAATGTCTGGTTGTAACGTTTTGTTAATTCAGTGATTATTAGCAATATGCAGCTAGTGGTAGATGTACAATGTTTTAAAATTGAAAATAATAAATTTATCGTAAAGGAGTTTGCTGCTTATAATGGTTCTCAAATTTGCCATTGTGTTTAAACCGCCATTTCCTTTTAGAATGCTTTCTCCAGATTTGTATAAGCAGGCATCTTGGTTAATTCATAACCATCATTGTATTGAATGGGATTCCGGCTTTACACCACTCCATCAGTTTTCCAAAATCTACCAAGATGCTACCAAAGATGCAGACTTTATTTATGTTAAAGGATTAGAAAAAACAAATTATTTAAAAACGTTTTCCAAGACTCCTGTGTTTGCTTTTGACGAGTTACCCAAACTTCAACTAAAGGAACCTGCATGTCTTTACCACGCAAAGGACAAATGTATTTGCGCTTTAGCAAACGTATATTTTTTATACAACAATTTTTTAATGAAATAAAAAAACTATTTATTAATATGTGTTTTATTTTTTTAAATATTTACAATGGACTTGACTGTGTTACCAATTTTTCAGCTTCTTCATATGATAAAGTATCCAACGGTTTCATTTCTTCGTCTGTATCATCATCATTTTCTTCTATATAGTTAGAATCCCTCAAATAAATTGGTAGGTATTTGGAAATTTCTAGTCTTGTATTTAAATTTAGACTGTCCAAAATATTTAGTAAACAGCAAAGATGAAGCTCACCATCAAGATAGTTATTACAGGCTGAAGCGGCTTTTTCATGTTGTATAGCTTTTTCCCTACATTCTTCTACAGAGTACCATCTATTTCTACCATAGATTGCTTCATGTTCCCATTCAAAGTTGTCTTCTCCATAAATTTTTGCAAAATAGGTAATTGCAGATTTTAAATCTACTACCTTAACTTGGGTTGTGTAGGCTCGCCACATTTTGATGAACTGATCAACTTTAGACTTGGTTATATATATTTTATGGATGGTGGGGATAAGATGAAATAACCTTCAATTCTATTGGTCTCCAAATGGGTAGTGGTACTTGTCTGGGATCCTTAGGATGTTTATTATATATTTCCATTAGTGTTGTTATGTCTCGATCTGGTGTAATCGGGCGTTCACTATCACTATATAATATAATCGGAATCCCATCTTCAAAATCTTCAAATTTTAAATTTTCAAAATTTTGTACTGCCCAACGTTCTTTAGTAATCGAAGACATTTATCGGTTGACCTTCTACAACATAGCCTTGGGAAACACACAATGTATTTCGTGTGCATTAGCTATTTAGAATACATAATAAAATTTTTGTTATTTGTTCACGTACATCCTTCTTTAGCTATTTAGAATAATTTTCACCAAATTTGTTCAACTTTAGAGGTGTAAAAAAAATCTGTTTAAGTAAAATTTATTTATTTTCTAAACCACATATCGAACAAAATCTTACATATCTTTTACACACATTATGTCCGCATGATAACACTTGGCTGGTACACCTTCTTTGCTCATCTCGAACAATTGCTACTAGTTTGACATGACACAAAGTACAATACTTTACTCTTGTTCCACATTCTACACAACAAATCCTATGACTACAGGGAAGGAATAATACTTGTATTGGCTTCTCTTTACAAATATAACATGTACCAATCCAGCGATCTACCTCAGGTGGATTGTCTGGAACTGAATTTGGAAATACCTCGCTAAAACTCGTTGTAGACTAACTGTCTAGATTTTGTTCGGATGTTTTTATAGTAAAATACATATTAATTTATATTTTTATTTTTCAATAAATGAACATTTTTCAAATTTGAATAGAGATGTTGATTTCCCCATTGACAAACTTTTCTCTCCAGCATAGATTATGGAATAATCACCATTCCCAAATTCACTTAGGTGCGGTTTCAAAAATACAGTTGATCTCCCCGGTAAATATATTCTGTGCTGGGCAAGTTCCACCAACACTGCTTCTCCAAATTTTGTGGTTACCATTTTTATTGATTTTAATTTGTGTGGAATATTGGGTTGTAGCTGGTTTAATTTTATAATTTCTTTATGCTCTACATCTAACATTAGCTGTTCGTTAACTTTTTGTAGATCCATTTTGAAGTTGTCGAGTACAATACCCTATGATGTTTTGGTCAACTATATTTATAATGAATCCCCCTCTACTTCACTTATTTTCAATTTTTCAAAACACTTTATAAGATTTTGCATTTGCTCGTATTTCAGTATGTCTTGTTTTAGTTTAAATACTTTTTTTTTAAATCTAATCTCTGTTCATACATACAAAGCATTGTGAACTAAACCGCACTGTCGGATTTTAATCTTTTTATCTTGGAAGGACCTTGTATTTAGAATATACTCGGATTTAGCACATCATGACCCTGACCTTGGCCTTGGCCGTAGTCGTAGCCTTGGCCTTGGAAGGGTGGTTAACCCCTTGGAAAACCGGTTTTTGTTCTGAACCCGCCGTGATTACCTACTGTTATCATTGGCCCAATTGAATCGCGGAAAAAACAGGCATTATCTAGAAGTGACGTAGATGTCAAATTTAAAGAAAAAACATGCGCAATGAACGTTGCCGAAAGGGCACAAAGCGCTTAACTTCCTTGTTATTGGCCCAATTGAATCGCGGAAAAAACAGGCATTATCTAGAAGTGACGTAGATGTCAAATTTAAAGAAAAAACATGCGCAATGAACGTTGCCGAAAGGGCACAAAGCGCTTAACTTCCTTGTTATTGGTCCAATTGAATCGCGGAAAAAACAGGTATTATCTAGAAGTGACGTAGATGTCAAATTTAAAGAAAAACATGCGCAATGAACGTTGCCATAAGGGCACAAAGCGCTTAACTTCGTTATTATTGGTCCAATTGAATCGCGGAAAAAACAGGTATTATCTATAAGTGACGTAGATGTCAAATTTAAAGAAAAACATGCGCAATGAACGTTGCCATAAGGGCACAAAGCGCTTAACTTCGTTAATATTGGTCCAATTGAATCGCGGAAAAAACAGGTATTATCTATAAGTGACGTAGATGTCAAATTTAAAGAAAAAACATGCGCAATGAACGTTGCCGAAAGGGCACAAAGCGCTTAACTTCCTTGTTATTGGTCCAATTAAATCGCGGAAAAAACAGGTATTATCTAGAAGTGACGTAGATGTCAAATTTAAAGAAAAACATGCGCAATGAACGTTGCCATAAGGGCACAAAGCGTTTATCTTCGTTGTTATTGGTCCAATTGAATCGCGAAAAAAACAGGCATTATCTACAAGCGACGTAGATGCTAATTTTACGAAAAAAATTGCTTGATCATGATTGGATAATTATGTCACGTGATCTATATCTAGAGGGGGTTATTATATAATATTTTACATTTTATTAATAAAAAGAAATTTTTGTCAATAGTGGTTTTTAATTGTTATAATATTCCTCCGAAAATTGAGCTTACTTAAGTTAAGTAAATTTCAAAATCTAAACTTCAAAGAGTTAAATAAATATTTTAATAACACGCAAAATTCTATTACTTACTCCAAATTCAGGATTTTTTTAAAATTCTTTTTTTCAAACTAAAAATTTTTTAAATACGGCCCTGCAATCTACATTTTCTGAAAAAATTTAAAAACATATACTTTTAATAATTTAAAATTCTTTTTTTTTTCAAACTAAATTTTTTTTAAATACGGCCCTGCAATCTACATTTTCTGAAAAAATTTAAAAACATACTTTTAATAATTTAAAACTCTTTTTTTCAAATTAAAAATTTTTTAAATACGGCCCTGCATTTTCTAAAAAAATTTAAAAACATACTTTTAATAATTTAAAATAGAGACACTTTTAACTGTCATACCGGATGAAGCCTCCCAGATAAAAATTAGATAAGACTGATAACGGTTTTCAATAATGAATTTCGCACTTACATTTAAAAAAATCGAAGAAATCCTCAAAAAAACCCAGCACAATATTTCGGTATATTCTGATAAAAATAAATGGTTATCACTAATTAGTACTCACCTCAGAAAATGCTCTTTAGCTGTAAAAAAATTTAATTTCACGGTAGGGGAAAAAAGAAAAATTTACACCAAAATGGGGCAGTTAAAAAGGTTGCGATGTATCATTAAATTAGCGTCTTCCCATGTAGTAGGGGAGGGCATTAGACGGGGGCGCGGTACTAAAGGGGGCGTTAAATGGGAAGATGTAAACGCGATTTTTAATAATCGGATTAGAACTGGGGTCATTATAAATTTAAAACATAAGGAAATTAAAGATTTTTTGAAGGCTTCTTTCAATTTATTTAAATCTAAAATTTGTAAAATTTTAAAAAATGATACACCGTCACTCAAAGTAAATGTTACATTTTGTGGCGATTTTTTAAAAAATAATAGTGATGGCGGGGAAGTAATTGACATTAAATACTTTGGATCCCCAAATTTAGTTGTTGATTTGGGGACGGATTTAGCGCAGGAGTATAAAAGTATTGTAGATTTTATTTTAAATAAACTTTCGGAATTTCAAGAAAAAGACAGTGGGTGGGCGTTGTCAAAAATAAATTTATTAGAAGTAGCTATTAACAAATTTGAAATTGGGAATGGTTCATACTTCATTCCACTGCCAAAAGAAATATTAACGAAAAAGGCATGCATAAACGTTAAAAATACAGACCAAGCGTGTTTTTACTGGGCCGTAACGAGTTTTTTGTTTCCTGCTAAAAAACACGCTGAATTTACAATTAATTACCCTCACTATAGTACAGTTTTGAATACAACCGGTTTAGAATTGCCTATGAAATTAGCACAAATATCAAAATTTGAAAAGTTAAATGATATCTCTGTAAACGTTTACGCTTTAGAACTAAATCAAAATAATAAAAGGTCATTTTACGTAGTGGTACCTGCACGTTTAACTAAAAATAAACTGCCGCGTCATGTAAATTTGCTTTTAATTCAAGATGAATATTTTCCAAAATTAAACGACTACGAGGCTCCTCCCGTCAACAATGAGGGCACTACTACCACCACCATTAAATACCATTATTGTTGGATTAAAAATGTCTAGACTAGTTTCAAGTCAACTTAGCAAGAGCCATCCTAAAAAGTTTATTTGTGATAGGTGTTTAAATTATTTTCAAAGCGAAAAAAAACTAACGGACCACGAAATTTTGTGTATAAATAGTAACGATTGTAAAATTTCTTTCCCCCCATATGATAACGTTGAATTTAAAAATCATGTATACAAACAGAAATGTCCTTTTGTCATTTATGCCGATTTCGAGTCAATTTTAGAAAAGTGTGATAAAAAGATATCTCATACAACCACCAAGTATCAACATCACAAAACATTTAGTGCAGGCTTCTACTTAAAATGCAGAGTAGTAAGTTGGGTGTTATGGTCGTGGGAACTTTTACTGTCAATTCTTATGGACGGACACGCCCCCTCACGTGACCCACCCCCACTCCGGCACATCTCCGGCGGCATCATGCAGATGTGGAAAAGAAGAAGAATGGTGGCCTTGAACGTGGTGGCACTTCAGCAAGAAGATACAGGTCTTGAACGTGTTGGCAGTTCAGCCAAAAAGAAGAAGAATTCTTTAGGCCACGAGGATTCCCGAAACTGTCACTTGACGGCACCGGAGAGCGGCGGCGGCGGCCATTTTTAGTGTGAGAGTACTGGTCTTGGTAGTTCAGCTAGAAAAAGAAGAAGAATGGAGCTCGTTCAGTCACCTATAGAAAAGAAGAAGAAATTACTATAGTCGAGTCGGCGCGCGCGCGATTCACGGCGGTGGCGTACGATTGCCGGCCCGAGCGGAGGTGATCCAAGATGGCGCGATTCACGGTGTGGCGTACGGACCGAGTCGAGGTGATGGCACGATTCATGGCCCGAGTCGAGGTGATCCAAGATGGCGCGATTCACGGTGTGGCGTACGGCCCGAGTCGAGGTGCTGGTCCGAGTCGGGACGATTCACGGCGGCGACGTACGAATGCCGGCCCGAGCGGAGGTGATCCAAGATGGCACGATTCATGGTGCGACGCACACAAGCGGTGGCCGGCCATCGCCTGTGTGTGACGTAGTCGGACTGATTCGAATCGAAGATAACGGTTGGATATAATAGTAGTCAGCAAAGGCCATGTTGCCTTTTTTATTATTATTTATACAATGTTGCCATATCGGCTGGGGGAAACGTAGTGACGCTGCACACAAGCGGGGGCCAGCCAAAGCGCGTGTGTGACGTAGTCGAACAAATTACTATAGTTTTCCTTGTTTATGAGAGAGAGAGAGCATTATCAATTCTGGGCGCTATGAATTTGGTATTGAAATAATTCATGTTGCCGTATTTTTATACAATGTTGCCATATAGGAATATTATCAAAGTATGATTTAAAAGTAGTCCATGCTGTCATGTTGCCATATCTCCGTCAGATAACGGGTCGAAATTTAAAATATTCATGGCGCCGGCCATCGCTTGGGTGTATCGTAGGCGAACTGATTCGTTTCAAAGATAACGGCTGGATAATTTTTCAGCCGTCTATAGAGGAACAAATTACTATAGTTTACCTTGTTTATGAGAGAGAGATAGAGAGAGCGTTATCAATTCTGGGGGCTATGGTATTGAGATAATCCATGGTGCCGTATTTTATTATTTATACAATGTAGCCATATCGGTATAATATCAAAGTATGAAAAAATATGATTTATTTAAAAGGTTTTCAGGAGATGTCTAATTCAATTCTGGGGCGCTATGAATTCACTATTGAGATAATGTTTGGAATCCATGTTGCCATATTTTTATTATTATTTATACCATTTTGCCATATTTCCGAAGAAAACGTAAGTTGGGTATAATAGCAAAGTATGAAAAAAATATGATTTATTTAACGGTTTGTATTTGTGCCAAGCGCAATGAACGTTGCCGTAAGGGCAATAGCCGTTATTATTGGTCCAATTGAATTGCGAAAAAGACCAGTATGATCTAGAAGTAACATAGATGATGAACGATACATGGAACACTGTAGAAAAAATCACGTAAACGTCAAAAAACGTGACGCAGACATCGAAAAACGTCTCGCACGTCAAAAAACGTCACGTTTTACGTCACGCACGTCACGTTTTACGTCACGCACCTCACGGTTTACGTCACGCACGTCATGTTTTTCCTCTCGCGTGTCACGTTTACATCTCGCATGTCACGTAAACGTCAAATGTTTAACCTATTTTTAGGGGTACACTGTAAATTATCATTAGCGATGTAATATAATTAAATAAGGTGTAAATGGATACCTAATTTGTGCAACTTATAGAATTATTGCATAAGACTTTCCACAGACACGTTGTTACACACATCACCCCCACGAGCGTAGCCACGTTGAATTTTGAAAACTTGAAAACAATACGAAATTATTTATTGCTAGCATTCCTTTTTAAATAATGAACTCCTCCGATGTTTTCTCTACAACCGTTCTGTCTATTCGGGAATTTTTGATAAATTTACAATACAAAATCGTAATTATCAAACCATGAATGAAGTGATAACCAGGAATCGTGTTTTCGTGCACGTTATCGGGCTTATCTAATTTTATCGGGGAGGCTTCATCCGGTGTGGCAGTTAAAAGTATCTCTAAAGTAGTATTATATCTGTGTTTATTATAACAGGTGTTTATAGTATTTCTTAAAACATAGCGGAAAAAAAGCTCTTTTTTCACGTGAACATATCGTGATTATTTGATTTAAAAATATATCACGTGACCCCTTTTGCAGACGGCACTACAAAATGGCGATAAGAATTATTCTTTATTTTTCATAATCTACAACCGGAATGTCCGAAATACATTGTTTTTAGATATAAAATGAATTTTAGTTTTAATTTTTAAAATATTTCCGAATAAAGTCTGTCTAGTTTACGAAAAATCCAATTTCACATGCTGTATAATTAGGGAACGTGACCCCTTTTGCGCACGGCACTACAAAAAAAAAAAATGCCGATAAGAGTTATCCTTTATTTTTCATAATCTACAACCGGAATGTCTGAAATACATTGTTTTTAGATATAGAATGAATTTTAGTTTTAATTTTTAAAATATTTCCGAATAAAGTCTGTCTAGTTTACGAAAAAAAATGCAATTTCACCTGTCGGATAATTAAGGAACGTGACCCTTTTGCACACGGCCCTACGAAAAATGTCGATAAGAATTATTCTTTATTTTCATAATCTACAACCGGAATGTCTGAAATACATTGTTTTTTAGATATAAAATAAATTTTAGTTTTAATTTTTAAAATATTTTCGAATAAAGTCTGTCTAGTTTACGAAAAATGCAATTTCACCTGTTGGATAATTAGGGAACGTGACCCCTTTTGCACACGGTACTACAAAATTTAAAAAGTATAAAAGGCGTAAGTACAGGTGTGTTTGATCATTCCTATCAGTTACTGATTAGCTATCGCACAGTGATAACCAATATTTCTGAAAATGGCTAATTTTGAAATTATCAAGGATGTTACAAAACAAATCCGTAAATTTGGGGTCCAGGGCCGAACTTTGGAATTTAAAATTAAACCTATTCCTACAGGGGCGGCGCCCCTAAGCTGGGTGAAAAACGCTATCGAAGATATTGTTTTGAAGGGTACAGAAAACGTGGACTTGGAGGATTATGTTGGATTTACTTTCTGTTCCAAAGATTTTTCAAGGGGCCAAGGGTGGGTAGTTTTTAAACCTGCATCTCAGGTGACAGTTGATGACGTGTGGAAGAGAATTTCATCCATATACCAGTCAAATTCAACGGGGCTGAATACAGAAACCTTCTGTTTGGGTGTTACTACGGTAAAAATGCCCGTAGGAAAAGGCCTGGGGCGTAATTATAACACTTTTAACGAGGAGTGTAAAAAACGTAGAGGTATTATTTCGATAAATAACAAAGATAACCTATGCTTACCTCGAGCTCTAGTAGTCAGTATGGCATTCCAAAGTAAGGATCCAAACTACACAAAAATTAGGGATGGCTGTAGACTTCAGACCGCCAAAGCTATTGAGTTGACAGAATCCTGCGGGGTGATGATTACACCAGAGGGCTGCGGAATTCCTGAACTTCAGCAGTTTCAACAGCATCTAAAAAATTATAAGATCGTCGTTTATCGATATGGTACCAAAGGTCGTGACGTTATTTTTGAAGGAGGAAATGACGGCCCTGCTTTAAATCTGATTTTCCATGAAGGCCATTACAACGTCATCACATCTCTAACCGCTGCATTTATGTGTATATATTTCTGTGAAGCATGCCGCACCCCCTACAACAATAAAGATAAACATAAATGCGCTGGAGTATGTTTTGCATGCAGGTCATCACCTGCATGCAATAAAGATGTTGTAAAAAGACGGTGTATTGAATGCCGAAGAGATTTTTACGGTAATGAGTGCTATGAAGCACATTTGAATTCGGTTTGTAAAAAAATAAAAAGCTGTGAGAAATGTTTTAAAATATGCACTAGTCACAATCATGTCTGTGGCGAAATTTACTGCAAGATTTGTAAATCGAGACAACCCGAACACCATTTGTGTTATATGCAACCGGACAAAAAATCTCCTGAAATTAAAGATTTTTTGTTTGTTTTCTACGACTTGGAGACAACATAAGAAAAAGTCGTCAATGGGGTCATACAGCAGGAACCAAATTTGTGTGTATACAGAAAAGTATGCCATAAGTGTATAAATGAAACAAGATTGTTATTTTGTCAGAGTTGCGGATTCAGAGAAAAAGTTCTAACAGAGGATGTAATTACGAAATTTCTGACCGAAGTACTAGAAATACGAAAAAAATTTAAACACATTGTCGTTATAGCCCATAACGGTGGCGGTTTCGATCATCAATTCGTATTAAATTACATTCTCACTAAAACCGATTTGAATCCGGACCTGATTATGCGCGGCACAAAGCTAATTATGATGAACGTTGGAAACGTTAAATTTCTGGATTCACTCAACTATTTCCCGATGGCATTATCTGCATTACCGAAAGCTTTTGGGTTTTCCGAATTGAAAAAGGGGTATTTTCCACATCTCTTTAACAGGCTGGAAAATCAGAACTATGTCGGAGGTATACCTGCATTGAAATTCTACGACCCTGACAACTTAAAAGATGATGCGCGCGAGAAATTAATTAAATGGCACAACGAGAAAATTGCTGAAAATTACATATATGATTTTCAAAAGGAGATTGTAGAGTATTGTGTTTCTGATGTACAGATTCTAACGCAATCCTGTCTCAAATTTCGTCAGCAGCTGTTGGAGACGTCAAATGTGTGTCCATTCATGGAAGCTTCAACAATCGCTTCAGCCTGCAACAAGGTATTTCGGCGAAACTTTTTAAAACCAAACACGATCGGATTAATCTACAGATTCAGAGATAACCATTCGAAAATATCTTTACAATGGTTGATATGGGAAGAGCATCAAAGAAGTATCGAGATACATCATGCGGCCAGAGGTCAAGAGGCCAGAGTTGCCGGGGTTAAAGTTGACGGGGTACATGAAGATACCGTCTTTGAATTCGAGGGTTGTTATTTTCATGGGTGTCCGAAATGCTATACAAATAACCGTGATAAAGCATTAAAAGACGATCCCACTGATTGTATGGAAAACAGATTTCAACGAACTGTAAATAAAAATAAACATTTGGAGAAAAATGGGTATAAAGTTGTACAAATGTGGGAGTGCGATTTTCGAAAAATGTTAAATAAAGAAATTGAAGAATACACAGAAAACCATTCTTACATGAAATATTTACCTCTAAACCCTAGAGATTCTCTGTACGGGGGCCGAACGGGTAATACAGTGGAATATTACAAGGCGAAAGAAAATGAGAAAATTAAATATGTTGATGTTTGTTCGTTATATCCTTGGATATGTAAATTTGGTAAATTTCCTATTGGCCACCCCAAAAAAATTTATGTGGGAGAAGAATGCAGATTGACTGATATTTCCCAAATGTCAGGTGTGATAAAATGTAAAATATTACCTCCTACAAACCTGTATCACCCTGTACTGCCTTATAGAATGAATGATAAATGTATGTTTGTCCTTTGTCGTAAATTCGGCGAGGGGATGAACCAAGACGACGATTGTACTCACGATGACGAGCAAAGAGCTTTAAATGGTACATGGGTGATTGAAGAGGTGGTTAAAGCTGTTGAAAAAGGCTACAGAATGCTAGAGATTTACGAAATATGGGATTACGACACCATACAACTCAGCCGGGAGCAGGAGGGTTTATTCTCAGGCATGATGAATAAGTTTATAAAAATCAAACAGCAAGCCAGCGGCTGGCCAAAGAATTGTGCGACAGACGCTGAGAAAGATAGATATATTTAGGAATTTTTACATAGAGAAGACATTTTACTGGAGTTTTCTGAAATAACTGAGAATCCTGGTTTAAGATCATTGGCAAAACTGATGTTAAACTCTTTCTGGGGCAAGCTGGCCCAGAAAAGTAACCTACCTAAAACATCTATAATTAGAAATTCTGCTGAATTTTATTTAATGATGTCGAACCCTGCCATAACGGTAAACACTATTTTACCGGTAAATGAGGAAACGTTAATTGTAACGTGGGAATACAGAGAGGAGGCCTATGACATCTCTCCCACTGTAAATGTTATATTAGCTGCCTATGTTACAGCTTTAGCTAGATTAAAATTATATAGTTACCTGGATCAGGTGGGCGAGAGAGCCTTATATTACGATACCGATTCAATTATCTATTCTTCGCAAGTTGGTCTTCCTGACCTTTCCACGGCGACTGCATTGGAGATCTTACGGACGAGCTAAACGGGGGATTTATTACAGAATTCGTTTCAGGGGGCCCTAAAAATTATGCCTATAAATACAGCTGTAATGGTAGTGAATATGTTGTCTGTAAAGTGAAAGGAATTTCACTAAACTATAGTGCTTCTCAGTTGCTGAATTTTGAAAAAATCAAGGAGATGGTCTTGGCAAAAAGTGAGCCTATTTTTATCATTTCGAAGCAGATCAGAAGAACTAAGGATCATGAGGTGATAACCATAACATCAGAGAAAAGATATCAGCCCAGGTCAACAAAAAGAAAATTTCTTCCGGATCATAGCTCGCTGCCTTACGGTTTTAAAAAATTTAAAAAATGAGTTATACAGGGTGTTATTGAAATACACGTACATATTAAAACTGGGTATTGCGCAGATCCCCACTGAATGTAGAAAAATATTATTTTTTAAAAATACCCCTTATTAAGGGAGTTATTAATTTTTGAAAATTAATTCTAAAACAAACGTACTTCACTGATATGTTGAGGATGACCTATATAAATTAGGTTTATTTACCTATTTTAAACATCAACAGTAATTAATATGCAAGTTTTTGTCAGATGATAAGAAAACTAGTCTTGTAAGAAATAACCATGTTGCCAAGATTTTCGAATTAATTTCTATTTCCGAAGACTGGTTTTTACTACCCTCGTTATCAAAAAACTAGAATATTTGATAAATGATTGTTTTTAAACTATACATTTTTGAAACTATAGATTATTAAAATTTTAGTTGATTTACGAATCTGGCTAACACGAGCGCGTCATTTCCAAGTTGGTAAAAAGTGTTGTTACGATTACTTTTAAATATTTTTTTACGATGCCACTATTTACGAATATTGAACTAACCGATATAGTGCTGGTTTATGGGGCAGCTGGAGAAAATTCTCGGCAAGCACAAATCCTGTATCGCGAACGGTTTCCAAATCGGAGAATTCCGGACTGTCGTACGTTTATTTCAACTGTTCAGCATCTAAGAGACCATGGAAAATTTGAGAGTGTCAATGCAGATCGAGGGAGAACAAGAACACAAAGAACATTGGCGGCCGAAGAAGAAATATTGGAAGCTGTTGAAAACCGGCCTCAATTAAGTTGTAGAAGACTAGGTCTTGAAATTGGAGTGTCCTCATTTGTTGTGTGGCGGACACTTAAAGAACAAGGTTTACATCCTTATCACATCCAAAAAGTCCAGGCCTTATATCCAGGTGATGAAGAAAAGAGAGTGGAGTTTTGTGAATGGATGATTCAAAAATGTGTTGATATTCCTGATTTTCTAAAAATATTATTGTATACTGACGAGGCTTCATTCACTCGTGATGGCGTGTTCAATATGCACAATACGCATATTTGGAGTGATGAAAATCCTCACGCCATTAGGGAAACTGGGCATCAAAGAAAATTTTCAATAAATGTTTGGGCTGGCATAATAGATCAGTATTTAATCGGGCCTTATGTTCTCCCGAACAGATTAAATGGGCCAGGATATCTCCACTTTTTAGAAGATATTTTGCCAGTACTCCTAGAAGAGATACCGTTACAATTAAGGCAACGGATGTGGTACCTACTAGATGGCGCTCCTCCTCACTTTGATTTAAACGTACGGCAGTTTTTGAACATTAGATTTCCTCAAAAGTGGATAGGCAGAAATGGACCTACTAAGTGGCCTCCGAGATCTCCGGATTTAAATCCATGCGATTTCTTTTTGTGGGGTCACATGAAACAACTGGTTTATAATGAACCTATTAATAGTGTTGAACAATTAACCAATAAAGTTAATGCGGTAGCCGAGGAACTACGACAAAATCCAAGACTAATTTCTAATGTTCAAAGTTCTTTGGAAAGACGATTGCAAGTGTGTGTAAATAATAATGGACGGCATTTTGAACAATTACTGTAATAAACTTTATTTTGAATTAATTGGTTTTGCTACGGCAACAGTGCAATTTCTATGGGTAAGTTCAATTTCGATTTATTTTACTTCTTTAAATATGGAAACTAGTAGGTCGGAAAAGGGGACTCTTCCCCAATATTTAAATTTTAGAATTTGAAGTTAAAATTGGTGCCAATCGTTTTTGGTCATTACATACTATTCCCCATTTTAATATGTACGTGTATTTCAATAACACCCTGTATATTTATAAAAGCACCAAATAAATTTTTTAATAAAACTTACCGGTCTTTTTTTCATCCATATGGGAATCCTTAAATTGAATAATTTGATCCTCAGCTACATTATCTTCCTTGATAGAAGGGCTATCAACTCGCTTTAAATCTGTGTAGTCAGCTTTCTTCTTCTGTATCTGAAAAATGAATGTATGAGTTGTGTAAATTGAAATAAAATCAGGGGAACGTTGATGGAAAATACCACTCTATAAACATCACCTCAGGAGAAATTAAAAGAGCAGTAATTACAGTATTTCGTGAGAAGTGCTATCAACCTAATACAGCAAAAAGTTAAAATCGAAATGGATATATGAGTTATCAAATAAATTTTTATTAAAAACTTTCTGGTCTTTTAAAAATATTTGGAAGCCCTTAAAAGCTGAATTATTTCATCTTCAGTTAGGTTATTTACATTAACTTCTTCGAAAGAAAGAAGGGTTCATCTATAGCCTAAATTATTAAATAGACCTAAATTTGAAAAATCGTGGAATAAAATTTAAGCACTTACCTGATGGACAGTGGATCCGAACTGACACTAAAGAATTAAATCTTTTCTCCTGTCTGGTACAGCTGGTGAAATCACATTTACATTTAAACATTTAGCAAAATATTTTCAAAAACTATGGTGTTAGAAATTAACTTGTTACTTAATCAAATGTTTTCAGGCTAACTAATTTCGAATATAGCGAATGTATACAGGAAGTGGGTTTTACAATCAGAAATATTTTATCATATCTGCCTCGTGTTTCTTTATTTGAAGTCAAAATTGATTATATATAAATTAGTTTATGATTTTAAAAACTTACGCTATATTTTCTAAATAATAAATATTTACCTACAGAAATTATACAAAATAATTCTAGATTTTTCGAACAGTTTGTCGTTTTTAGATAAAAATAAGTCATATCATCTTGTATACAAAATATTATTAGGCAATCCGATCATCATTTATGTGTATATCGGGTTGCATAGCTATTAGTTGATATGATACTTAATCACCTTGTACAAACGTCCACACACGTCACGTAAACGTCGTTAGATGGCGTTGGTGGTACCAAAATATGATTATTAGGCAATCTGATTATCATTTATGTGCATACATGGTTGCATAGTTTGGGATTGGTGGTCCCAAACAGAAATGATTTGTGACTCCAGCAAGATGGTGCGCCACCGCGCTATGCTGTCTTGGTGAGAAACTACTTGGATAACGTCTTCCCAAATCGGTGGATAGGTCGGAGAGGATCAATTGAGTGCCCACCGAGGTCACCTGATTTAACTCCTCTAGATTTCTTTTTATGGGGATACTTGAAAAGTAAAGTTTACATAAGTAGACCACAAACTATTAATGAACTCAAATAACGGATACGCATTGAGATTGCAAAAATAATTCCGGAAGTTATAGGTAAAGTTCGAGAAGAGTTCCCTGCTCGTCTACTGCATTGTATTTTAGATGCCGGTAAAGATTTTGAGCACTTCCTTTAAATTTGGTTGTACTTAAATATAATATTTATTGTAACATTAAAAATTTCATAAATTATTTGTTTGACAACATACAAGAATCAATTACTTACATATATTGATATGTAAAAGACGTCATCACACTCACAGAGATGCCGTTAAAAATAAAAAGGTGATCCCCCAAAATCGCCGATTTGCGAAATAATGAATTTATTCCTTTCATTTGTACCATACTGTATATATATAATATATATATATATATATATATATATATATAATATATATATATATATATATATATATATATATATGTATATATTTATATATATAATATATATATGTATATATTTATAAACCCTTTTTTATATAAAATAATAATAAAAAATATTGGTTAATTAGCTAACGGAATAAAAGAAATAGAATAATTTGACTGTGAGAGAGACAACTCCACATAATACAGATTTTAACTGTGAAGTACAATGGATTAGTTATTTTAATGGATTTTCTTTTTCAGGCAAAATCCTTTTCAACGTTTATGGTATGTACAGGATGGTTTTGGGGCTTATTTATGGACTGTTTTAGTGGCCAACGTCTTCAAGATGAGGTATGTGTAATTAAGAAATTTCTATGCAAATAAATAATCAAAATAGAGCAAAGATTTAATTCTCCTTATCTAGATTACTGTTCATTTTAAGCACCCATATACATTTAAGAAAAATTAAAAAATATGTATATACGCAACTATTTAAGAAATATCATTTAGCTACTAAAAGTCGATCATTCTGTAACATTCTCGAATGTGTAAATTATAAACACTAGATATGGTGCATTAAGCCGTATATATATTTTTTTCTCTAATTCACATCTTATCGCCCAATAAGTCTGCAATCACCAACGTTCTAAAGTTCTAGAAAGGTTAATACTACGTAGACTAGCTGAAGACTTAGCTTCCGAGGATGAATCCCTCGGCATCAATTTGGATTTCGACATAACCAGTACAACAAATTCACCGATTCACGCAAGTAATAAAAGAAGGCTTGGAAAACAAAGATTATTGTTCAGCTGTTTTCTTGATATCAGTCAGGTTTTGATAAAACTTGGCATCAGAATTTACTGTACAAAAAAAACTTTTCCTCTGAATTATTACCCACTTATGAAATCCTATCTAACCCACAGTACCTTTCAAACTAAAGTTAAAAATCTAATCATTTTCCAATCATACCAGAAGTGTCACAGAGTAGTGTGCTTCATCCACTAGTTTATATCTGATACCAGACAAATAACATGTCATAACAGGAACCTTTGCTGACGAGACAGCTATCATTCCTACTCATCGAAAACCATATCTAGCATCAATAAATATAGCGGCTCAGTTAAACGAATAACAATAGTAGCTACAAAAAAAGAGCATAGAAATAAATGAAAACAAATCAACCTATATAATATTTACTCTGCCCAAGAGTTCAAGTACTATAGAAAAGCTAAATAGAAATACCACAAGGAGATAACGCCAAAAACCTAGGAAATACATTAAAACAAAATACTTAATTAGAAAATACACATGAAAAAAAGAAGTAGTAAATGAAAGCACGAGCCACTGGCTAATACAGAAAAATCCAATCTTTCTTGAAATAGGAGTTGTTCGTTGTTGCACTATAGTGCTTCACCTGATTCCATATTGTCTTCTCTAGTTAAGCTCACAAAGATTTTTGCAACTGCTCCCTCTATCGTTATAAATAATAAGAAAGTTCTTTCATCCATTTTTGGATAAATTAAAAATCATTGACTTTATGCCCTGTCTGCTTAAACTTGTTTTGAAATAATGTAAAGTGTGTAGTCAATTTAAACATTTAAGAAGGGCATCTCTGTCACTACCTAAGTGGACGGAGTAATACAAAAAGCCGTCTCCAATTAAAAATATATTGCCTATGCCTGGCCATACTGAAAACTCAGTGTAATTCGCACTATCGTGTGGTTATGAAGAAGAGACATTCTAAGGCTAGATTATTCGAAGACTTCAAAATCTTGTGAGTTTGGGGTCTCTAAGAGAAAAAAAATCGCCTCCTGTCACATTTTCAAGGTTATTATAATTCATTTTAACATATGGGAATAGAAAAGGTAGGTATATTGTATCACCTCGTAGTGTGCAATATCACACATTTGCCAATGTTTAGCAGAAAAATGTTTTATACACTTTTTGAATAAATTTATAATTTTTTAAGAGTTTGAAATTGGTTATGGCAATTAATAATTCGCCATGGTACAACTTCGAAGAATTATTGAAGAAAGATGTATTGTTTGTTATTAAGAAATGTCAAACTTCAATGAAACTTCGGGCCGGTTCTTTTGGAATTATGGATCGTGCTATGTTTCTAGTTGTAAGTATTATAAAAAATTAAATCTATTTTCTTTGAGTTAAAAACATTTATTTAATTTTAAATCCATATTAATATTTTAGTTTCATATATATAATATATATAAATAAATATTCATTGCCCATATTTTGGTAACATTTTGTAATGTTTATAAAAATGTTTTAATGACAGGTTAATTAAAATTGAGTAATTAATTTCAGCTTTATTTTATTTGTGTGAACGACAGTTATAATTGTTTGGTTAAAAATTTACAAAATTATCTAAAATTGTACCTAATTGATACAGTTGAATACAAGGAAATATAAATAATTTTTGTACAAGTTATTCGAACATTTTGTCAACTTTTATGTACACTTAGCATTTATTCATTTTTATTTAGGTTTTCTACACCACTCTTATTATAAAATTTAAAAGTAAATAATTATATATTATAGAGGAATCTAATATAGGGCAATCCCAAATGTTCGATCAGAGTCCCCGTCCTGAGAGTTTAGTAAAATAGATCAATGAGATTCTTATTCTTATTTATAGAGTAATTTATTGTTCGCAAGATTAAAATCATGAATTAGGTCATGTTATTGTGGTTCTTGGTTCCTGTTTGTCAAAATTCTTTGTTGCACATCTGCTACAATGGAAGCTGAATATTAAATTAAATTATTAACCGTGACTAGAGATTGTCAACCTTCACTAAAATGGCCAGTGAAAGTTGATCGTAATCAAGTCCGATCAACAATTACTAGTAACGGTCTAGCTTCACTCAGCAGGGTTCTATAGAGAGTATTTATTATGAAAAGGCGAAGATGTGAAAGTCGAAAGAGACGTTTTGGATGGTTGGGAAAGCGAATTTTCGGATTGAGAATACGCCACTTAAACTTGATAAGATTTTTTTGTTTTCCTTAAAAACTACTCTAACCGACCTTAAAATTTCACACGAAAATTTGCTATGTTAAAAAAATTAAAAAGGTTTTTAAAACAAGGTTTCACTCGACCCTAGATCCTATTGTAAATTTAAAACTTAGTAAACGTCCAGATGCCATTGTGAAGTTGTTGGAGTTAACTCTTATACCAAAATATAATATTTTGACATGGTCGCATTGTGTTAACTCACCCAAGTCAAAATATAAAAGGTGAGTGGGTGACTTTATAAACGCAATTTGTAGCGATTAGATTGCTAATCGAATCAGTATGCTCAGAAATACTATTAAAATTCATGAAACAAAAATGTTCACACAAGTTTAATTTAATGACAGTATATCATCATATATTTTTGAATTCAAAATTCATGTATGACTAAATATTAAATTTTCAATATTTTTCACAATGTTTCCCATACTCAAATTTGATGACGAACTAGCTCCTCCTTAATTATATTTAATAGTGTTTATAAAAATATTCACTAATTTAACAATATTTGTCGTATATCGCTTAATTTCTAAAACTGAAACTTTTGGTTTTTTAATTGTTAATATTTAAAAAAATTTTAGGTGCTGAAGGTTACTTACTCTTATATAACTCTATTGAAAAATGCTTAGACAACCGGATTTTTGAAAAAAGGATATTTCACTACTTCACGTCGGCTAGTTATTAAACACTTAAATTGTTAATTCCTGTTATTCAACGCTATTAATAAAACTTGATAAACTGACTTTTTTTTATGTGTTGCCTAATCGTCAAAATATTAGTAGAAAAAGAATAGAGAGTTGATGGCAAAAACAGTAAATGATCTATATTGACAATAAACAAGCATTCTATTCAATTATGTTAATTTTTAATTTTTAATAATTGCCTCCTAAGTAAAATTCATTAAATATCATTAAATATAATTTGCTTATAGAAGAAGTGTTCATATTTCTCTAGCTCTAATTAAAGTATTTTTTTAATAAAATTTTTCTCTTTACTATCAATTCTAAATTGTCATATTCGTGACTTTCTAAAAAAATAGTAAATTATAGCTACAAGCACCCAAATTCGAATAAATAATTTGGTTTGAAACAAAGTTTGGTCAAACTTTCTATTTAGTATTTTCAATCAAAATAGGAGAATTACTAACTTAATATTATACTCAGTGACATTAGAAATGTTACACCTAGAAGGAATAATTTTTTAAACTTGATTTTTTGGCATTGTGGTAGTATTTCATCAAGAATTAAACGATAACATTTATCATAAATTTAATTAACATTTAATCCGAAAAAAACGACCCCGTAACTGAATACACTCCTGTACACGTCTAGGCGTTGACAAAATGAGATGGTCGATGCCTGATTGTGACACATCGTTCCAAATCACTTGGATTTCGTGGATTAACTATGCCAGAGTCAGTAGAGGATGGTGCAAAGTAGACAGTTTCGTCCCCATCATATCCCACACATGTTCGATGGAATTTAAATCCGGTGAACGGGGTGGCCACGGCAAAATGTTAACGCCAGCTTCTTGGAGAACAAACCATAACTCCAACACTCTTGTGTACATGCCTCTCAATAGCAAATCCAATATTATGTCGCTCTCCATGGCGGCGTCTTACCCTTCTACGGCCATCATGCATACCTAGACAGAATCGCTATTCGTCGCTGAATACGACATTATGCCATTCTGCCTCCCAATGTTGCCGTTCTCTGCACCAGTTCAAACGTTGATGACGGTGGTCCACACTCAAAGGAAGCACTAATCGTGGACGGTATGAAAAAAGTCCAAGGGCTCGAATGCGGCGATAAAGTGTACGCATAGTAACAGGTTTATCTTCTTCTCCAAACCATTGTTCAGCGATTTGGCGAGTAGTCTAAAAACGGTCTCGCGGAGCTAGTTGTCTGAAGCTCCTATCTTGACGCTCTGTGGTACGCTTCGGTTGACCAGTTGGTTTTCTTCGTATTCCTCCACCTTCTTCAGTCCACACACGACACACATGTGTTACCGTCATTGCAGTACAATTAACAAGGCGGCTAATTTCACGATAGGACAAACCAACATATCGATAGGCAACAATTCTACCCCTGTCAAAATCGCTAACACGGTAATAATTTTAATGTCGTCGAACTTGAGGCATTTTGTTATGCTTAACACAAATAAACGTAGGCACAATAACTAAAAATATTTATACTAGTCAGCTTTTAGAATTCGATTTCTTCACAAAAAAGTTAAAAAATAAGACTTTGTGTTTGCAAAAAATGTCAAAGATAAAACGTTGATATTGTTATCATAGCATGCTTTAAATATAGTCATTACGTTACCAAAAAATAGGATATTACACCAGAACCTCTTTGTACTCAGTTAAATTTAAGTGAATTTATTATTGCTTTTCAAAATACATATATTTTTAATTTAATTTAAGTTCATGAGTTTGTTTAGTAATTAATTTAGTTTGCAAATGTCAGGTCCAGAAAAATTTAAAAAAAAACTTTGTATTTTTTAAAAAATTATCTAGTAGTTTCTAAAAATAAATCGTGTCCAGCAAGACTTACCAGATCATTTTTTTTTCAAATAGAAATAGAATTTTATATTTTCAAGTTTTCCTTTAATCTCAACAGTTTGATCAATTGAAGATCTAAAATTAATAGTTTGGACAGCGACAGGCCACTTAAAATAATACTTAGTGTCCCAAATAAGAGTGATCGATTTTAAATATAAAATGCACTGCTTATTAATTGCATTAAAGAGATCAGGTTATCACTAAATGATTTTCTTTATCCCAAAATTTTCTTTTAAAAATTGTTCACATTTTATAGTTTGATACCTTTTGTTGTAGGGGGCGCGTGGCTCAGTGGTAGAGCCGCTAGCTGGTGATCGAAAATTCCCCAGTTCGACTCCCAGCAGAGGCGAGAATTTTTCTGATAACGCCCGCTATTACTCCAAGCAGTTATTTATAAAACCCAAGTCAAATTCAAAAAAAATTAAAATTCAAGATTTTTTGCACAAACATGACTTATATTTTGAGAATTACGTACAACCCAAATGAAAGTAATAAATTTATATAATTTATATTATAATATATAATTTATTTCATAAATCGTCGATTTTATTAAAAATCCTAAAACCAATCGATTTTTATTTTTAAATTGGCGCTTCGTCAGATCACCTTTTTATTTTTAACGCCATCTTTGTGAGCTAGATGACGTCATCAATAAAAATTTTAAATAGAAAAGTGGTTCTTGCAATACATCAATTGAAAGGTCTTTTGCATACCTATTCACCCATATCAATATGTCTAACTAACTAATTTTTGTATGTTTTCAAACAAGTTTTTTATTAAATTTTTAATTCTACAATAAGTACAACCAAATATAAAGCAAATGCTCAAATTGTTTACCGTCAGCTTACAATTAGAAAGACTCTTCTCGAACTTTCGCCTATAACTTCTGGAGTTATTTTTGCAATCTCAGTGAGTATCTATTCGTTGAGTTCATTAATAGTTTATGGTCTATTTATCCCCATAAAAAGAAATCTAGAGGAGTTGAATCAGGTGACCGATTTGGGAAGACGTTGTCCAAGTAGTTTCTCACTAAGACAGCATAGTGCGGTGGCGCACCATCTTGCTGGAGTCACAAATTATTTCTGTTTGGGAACAACCGGTTTAATTCTGGGAGTGAGAAGTTCTGCAGAAATTGTAGATATGAAGGACCTGTTAAGGTTTCTTCCAAAAAGTATCGTTCTATAATCCTATTATCTATTACTTCTGTCCAAACATTCACTTTCTCTGGGTATTGGGTATGGTACTCCTGCATCCAGTGTAGATGTTCTATAGCCTAATACAGGAAAGTCGGACAATTCACATGAAGGTTTAGGAGAAATGTATCTTCATCACAAAACATGACTTTTTTAAAAAACGGGTCTCTGTTATTTTTTTTTCATTAGAATTTCACCAAATTCAACTCGTCTATTAAAATATTCTTCCATAAGTTCCTGCACTAAATTTTCTTTATAGGGATGCCTCTTCTCCTTTTTTAGAGTAAACTGGTATGAGGATTATCTAGTTTGTTATTTTCAAATATATGTTTTCTATTAACTTTAGAAAGGTCTTTACATATCTCGTTTCTCTATTTTTTTTCTCAATTTTGCTTACTGTGGAGTGTATAATTGATTCTCGGTTGGCATATTTATTATTGAATAACGTACATACTTCTTTCAAAAAGAGTCTACTACAATGTCATTAACCACTTGACAATTATGTTGAATGTCAATAAAGAAATTTTGATAAGGTAACTATTTTTTTTTAAAGAAAAGGTAAAAAGTAGTCTAGACATATTTTCATTTTCAGTGACGGCTTTTACCAAATTTCTTTTTGAGTATCAATAAATACATCATATCAATACTTAATAAATTAAGAAATCTGTTCGAATGTCATTAGTACTACTTTTGACAATAATACTTAGACGTAATTGATATTTAAAAGACCTTTCAATTGATGTATTGCGAGATCTACTGACCTATTTAAAAATGTTATTGATGACGTCATCACGCTCACAGAGATGATGTAAAAAATAAAAAGGTGATCTGACGAAACGCCCATTTAAAAATAAAAATCGACGTGTTTCAGTATTTTCCCTAAAATCTCCGATTTACGAAGTAATAAATTTATTCCTTTCATTTGGACCATACTGTGCGACATTTAAAGGACATCAAGCATTACGACTTTCGCTCTACTACTGTGTTGTAAATACTATTCAACTTCTGTGGTCCCAGTTAAAAAATAATGTACGCCAACATAATAATTCTCCAAGGTTAAATCAAAGTGTTATCGATTTAATAAAAGTGATTAACATTAGTTCGGTAAATTGGTCCAATGATCATGTGAGACAGATTGAAGATACATATTTAAAGACAATACCTGTAATTTCTCCTTTAATAATTAATGCTAACGATTATTCTAGTGATGAAGATTATTTAGTATAAAAGTAAGTATTATATTGTATTTTTCAATGAAATAAATTTATAATTGATATTTTCTGTGAATACGGCTCTGGTTTATTGTCTACTGTTGATGGTTTGTTTTGGTATTTAAGCTGCTTCTTAGACAGTTTTACCTGCGGTAAACGATGTAATAAAATTTGCCAAATAATTTTTATATTAAAAAAGTGGCCTATATAAGTACAAAATATGAAAGATCCATTTTTTAAATATTTGAAGAAAAGGGTCTTTTTTAGAAATTGTACATTATTGCAAAAATCCTTTCATAGTCTATAGAAATTTTAAGAATAGTATTTCATAAATTTTTGAATTTATTAATTATATACCTTATTAAAATCAATATTTGTATTGCATTATCAATTTATAATAAAAACATCCAAAGCGAAAATTACCTACAGGTGCAAAATTATATCATTAACTATTTATTACAAAATGCTGAGAGTCCAGGAATATTAATTCGATAGCATAGTCAAAAATTCGACAAATTATTCAAGGACTGAATCATATTTACTACAAACAGTAAAGTGGATGCTTTTTTTAAAAAATATATTTGGTGAGTATTATTTACTTCAAACGATAATCTAAGATAATTGAACTTCCAAGGCTTAGCTGTTCATTAAATACTGTATATTGAGGATATTTTAGGTGTTCTTTATTTTCTATTCTTCCAAAAAATCAAGTTCTTCTTTCTTGTCACTTATATGAAGTACTTCCA
This sequence comes from Hermaeophaga mercurialis, assembly GCA_951812935.1. Taxonomy (NCBI): domain Eukaryota; kingdom Metazoa; phylum Arthropoda; class Insecta; order Coleoptera; family Chrysomelidae; genus Hermaeophaga; species Hermaeophaga mercurialis. The sequence goes on along the minus strand of OX638360.1, from coordinate 474,701 downwards.
CTGTTGTTTCCATTGTGTTATTATTAAGTGTAGATTTGTGTTTGGTGTCAATGAAGTGTTTTGCATAATGTGACTTATCTGGTTGTTTTAATCTATAAGCTCTTAAGTGCTCACAGTAGCGTATGTTAAAATTTCTTGATGTCTGGCCAAGATAGATGGCGTTATAATCCGGACAATTTGGTTTGTAAATACCTGATTTTGAAAATTTATTAATTTTAGGTTTTACATTTAATAAAAATGAACCTACATTATTTCTTACTTTAAAAGACATTGTAAAAGATGTACGAATTATAATGTTTTGATATTTTGTTTGAAATATCTCCAAAATATGTAATTGTTCTGTATGATCCGTCATCTTTGGGTTCTTTCGGAAAGATCAGGTTAATTGCAAACTTTTCTTCCCTTTTATTAATCAACCTATTTATTAAATATATTGGATAATTATTAAAGGTAGGGATTTGTTTTATTATATTAATTTCTCTTTTAAAATCATCGTTACTCATTGATATTTAAAAGGCTCTATGTATGATTGAATTTTAAAGTAATATTATTTCAGCCAAAGAAAACTCTAAATCATTATCACAAAACATTTTAATTAAAATAGACAACTAGTTTCGACTGTGACCAGTCATCATCAGGTCTACAAAAGAGAAATGATACAAATATAACAAATTTAAGCAAACAATCATAAAACTTTACAAACAATTTTGTAAAACGCAGCAAAAAATTAAATATTCAATAAAATGACATATAAAGTTGAAGCAAAATTCCAAAATTACACGTGAAAATTAAATTACAATGTTAAAAATAAATAAGAGGTAAACTTAACAATCCAATAGACATTTATTATTTAAAAGTAAAAACCTATTTTGTTAAAATGAAACAAAAGTGAGTACACCTATTGAGTGCCAGTTTTAAATAATGCCATCAAAACAAGTGGAATTGCAAAAATTAGTTCAATGGTCAACCCAAAATCATCATGAAAGAAAGAGGAAAACAGAATCGAGTAAATGAAAGTTAAACTAACTTTGGGGAAATGAAACAAGAAGAAAACCCAATATAGGGTAGAAAAACGGTTAGGGTAGGTGGCTACACAAGTCATACAACCAATAATAAAGGAAGAGTCAAGTGTGAGGATCGCCCCTAACAAAAAGGTGAAATAAGGATCAAAGGATCATACCTAAAAGAAAGAAAACGTTAGGCAAACAAAAGACCTCCAGATCTGAATTCCAATAATAATGAAAGAGACGTATATGAAAGCAGGGAGGCTATTCAATGAGCTCAAATCTCAAAAACATGAGGGCGATTTTTCTGTTAACTTCGATTTTTCTGTTAACTTTAATGAAATTTGAATATAGTGCTGTAAAACTTTGGCATTTGGCAACAATTTAAAAATTTTGATTTTGATTTTTCACGATTATTTGTAAATGCTGTATCTAAGTGTGCAAAGCGATTTTTGACAGATATAATATTTATTATTTGATGTGCTTTCAGAAAATATATTAATATGTTTCAATAATAACATATCACTAACAGATTTGTTACGATTAATAAACTAAAAATGTGAAACATCTTTCTTACGATATACTCGAACCTCCCCGATTTAAATTGATTGTGAAAAGAAACATAAGAGACATGTAACACAAAACGGCTGCACTTTTCTACCTAAAATTAGCCGGCAACAATGACATTTCCAATCAAAGTATGTCGCATATGTCGATAAATACCCTGTATTAACTCTATTAAAAATATTCCTGACAGTCACATTTTGGTGAAGCATCATAACTTTTTTTGATAATAAGAGGTATTCTAGATACAAAATTCTAGAGTGTTTAGTTTATTCAATATCCCAAAGCATCAATTATAAATCCATGTTAATATAAATTTTATGAATGTCAAACCTTTAAAAATACTCAAATTCATACAATTTTGTTTTATGAGATTTAATCTACTTAAATCAAAAAGTAATCATGCCTAAAGAAGTAAATCCAATAGTGTGTATGCCAGTTTCTATGAGGATTTTGAGATTATTTAAAGCATTTCTGCCTAAAAATATGCTAATGGAAACCGGGACCAATATTTTTCCTCAAATTTCTTGTTTCAATTTTAGGAGCATTACCATGTGTTAGTACATCTGCACAATACCATAAAAAGTAAGTCTTGCTAACTTATTTAAATTACATGAAATAATCTGTTAGGAACGGGTTTTACTCCAGTTAAAACTACCTTTTTTTTTAGAGATATACCAGTATACTTTTTGATATTTAGTACATACACTGCCCAAAATGAAAAAAAGCCACATAAAAATATTCGTAATTTTTAACATTTTTTTTGCCGTTAAATTTTTTTATACCGATTGTAAATAAGTTATGGGCCACCCTAGAAGCATTTGAACACTATAACAGTATTTTTTTTTTTAAATTTGGGTTATTTATGTTAAGGGTAGCTTTCAATTATTTGACGCTAAAAATTTAAAATGACTGGCTTATGATTTCACGAGAAATATTGTTATAGCTGAAAATATAAATAGAACACATTGTATATTTTTACATGTTTGGATTCTACAGAATCATTTACATACTAGTTAGTTATTAAATGTCACTTTAGATTTACATTTTTCATTTTTAAATTTCTTTTCAAATATAGTGGTCGTCAAATAGTAATTTTCTTAGTTCCTAAATAAACCAGTAATATATAATTTTCTAATTTCTAATAATATAACAAGCTCTTGGAGCCAACCCTGTTTAGGTAATATAACAATGTTTTGAAATGATAACATGCTTAATTTAAGAAAGAAATTTGAAAAATCATTACTTTGTAGCTGATTTTGCTTCGTCTTTTGGTAATTTGAACATCAATACAGAACCAATACATTTAAAAAATAATTTTAAAAAAATTGAAAATATGGATTAAAAGTCACATTTGACAATAGACTAGTATGTATTTGAAATTGTAGGATCCAAATATGTAAAAATATAAAAATACAAAGAGAGTTCTGAGTAGTATGTTGGGGGTTGTGGCCATGGGAACTTTTTCAGTCAATTCTTATGGACGGCCACGCCCCCTTAGGACCGCCAAATTTTTCAGTCCGAAAGCCCAAGTTCCCCACACGTGACCTTAGGACCCCCAAATTTTCAGTCAATTCTTATGGACGGCCGAGTAGCCCACACGTGACCTTTCATGACCCCCAAATTTCCTGCCGTAAGGGCATTAGCACTTATCTTCGTTATTATTGGTCCAATCGAATTGCGAAAAAGACAGGTATCATCTATAAGTGACGTAGATGTCAAATTTAAACAAAACCATGCGCAAAGAACGTTGCCGTAAGGGCATTAGCGCTTAACTTCGTTATTATTGGTCCAATCGAATTGCGGAAAAGACAGGTATGATCTAGAAGTGACGCGGATGTCAAATTTAAAGAAAAGCATGCGCAATGAACGTTGCCGTAAGGGCATTAGCACTTATCTTCGTTATTATTGGTCCAATCGAATTGCGAAAAAGACTGGTATTATCTAGAAGTGATGTAGATGTTAAATTTAAACAAAAACATGCGCAAAGGACGTTACCATAGGGGCATTAGCGCATAACTTCGTTATTATTGGTCCATTGAATTGCGGAAAAGACAGGTATGATCTATAAGTGACGTAGATGTTAAATTTAAAGAAAAACATACGCAATGAACGTTGCCGTAAGGGCATTAGCGTTCAACTTAAAAAATAGCGCTCTAAATAACAATAATTACCTACCAAATCTTGAACGGTACACACCATCTCATTGATAAATGTAAATCGCTAATAGGGAACATATCAACTAATGAATATACAACCAGATATATACATAAATAATATTCATATTGCCTAATAATACAAGGTGATTTTATCTAAAAACCACAAACAGTTCGAAAATTTCTGATTTTGAATAAATTTTGGAGGAGCCTCGTAGGTAAATATTAGAAAAGACCGGTAAGTATCAACTAATAACTATGCAACCAGATATATACATAAATGATATTCAGATTGCCTAGGTGATATGACTTATTTTTATTTAAAAAAGACCGCTAAGTATCAACTAATAACTATGCAACCAGATATATACATAAATGATATTCAGATTGCCTAGGTGATATGACTTATTTTTATTTAAAAAAGATCGGTAAGTATCAACTAATAACTATGCAAACAGAAATATACATAAATGATAATTAGAATGCCTAATAATACAGGGTGATACGACTTATTTTTTTAGAAAAAGACCGGTAAGTATCAACTAATAACTATGCAAACAGAAATATACATAAATGATAATTAGAATGCCTAATAATACAGGGTGATACGACTTATTTTTTTAGAAAAAGACCGGTAAGTATTAATACAAATTTATTTGATAATCAGCGGATACTGTAATTACGACTCTTTTAATTTCTCTTGAAAGTTCCGTTATAGAATCAGATTTTTTACAATAACGTTTCCTTGATTTATTTCATTTTACACAACTCATTCACTCATTTTTCAGATGCAAAAGAAAACTGACTACACAGATTTAAGGCAAGCTGATAACCCTTCTATCGAAGAAGATAATGTACCTGAGGATTAAATTATTCAATTAAGGGTTGCCAAATGGATAAAAAAAGACCGGTAAGTTTTAATAAAAAATTTATTTGCTGCTTTATATATATGTATAACTTATTTTTTAAATTTTTTAAAGCCGTAAGGCAAAGAACTATGATCCGGAAGAAATTTTCTTTTTGTTGACATAGGTTGATATCTTTTCTCAGATGTCGCTGTTATCACTTCATGGTCCTTTGTTCTTCTGATCTGCTTTGAAAGGATATAAATAGGCTCAGTTTTTTCCAAAACCATTTCCTTGATTTTATCAAAATTCAGCAGCTGCGAGGCGCTATAGTTTAGTGAGACCCCCTTTACTTTACAGACGACATATTCGGTGCCATTACATGTGTATTTATAGGCATAATTTTTAGGGCCCCCTGAAACGAATTCTGTAATAAATCCCCCGTTCAGCTCGTCCGTAAGATCTCCAATGCAGTCGCCGGTGGAAAGGTCAGGAAGACCAACTTGCGAAGAATAGATAATTGAATCGGTATCGTAATATAAGGCTCTCTCGCCCACCTGATCCAGGTAACTATATAATTTTAATCTAGCTAAAGCTGTAACATAGGCAGCTAATATAACATTTACAGTGGGAGAGATGTCATAGGCCTCCTCTTTGTATTCCCACGTTACAATTAACGTTTCCTCATTTACCGGTAAAATGGTGTTTACCACTATTGCGGGTTCGACATCATTGAATAAAATTCAGCAGAATTTCTAATTATAGACGTTTTAGGGATGTTTTGTCTCTGTGCAGCTTACCCCAGAAAGAGTTTAACATCAGTTTTGCCAATGATCTTAAACCTGGATTCTCAGTTATTTCAGAAAACTCCAGTAAAATGTCTTCTCTATGTAGAAATTCCTCAATATATCTTTCTTTCTCAACGTCTGTCGCACAATTCTTTGGCCAGCCGGAGCTCTGTTGCTTAATTTTTATAAACTTATTCATCATGCCTGAGAATAAACCCTCCTGCTCTCTACTGAGGTGAATGGTGTCGTAATCCCATATTTCGTAAATCTCCATCATTTTGTAGCCTTTTTCCCTAGCTTTAATGACCTCTTCAATCACCCATGTACCATTTAAAGCTCTTTCCTCGTCATCGTGATTGCATTCATCGTCTTGGTTCATCCCCTCCCCGCATTTACGACAAAGGACAAACATACATTTATCATTCATTCTATAAGGCAGTACAGGGTGATACAGATTTGTAGGAGGTAATATTTTACATTTTATCACACCTGACATTTGGGAAATATCAGCCAATTTGCATTCTTCTTCTCCCACATAAATTTTTTTGGGGTGTCCAATAGGAAATTTACCAAATTTACACACCCACGGAAACAGTGAACATACATCGACATATTTAATTTTTTCATTCTGTTTAGCCTTGTAATACTCTACTGTATTCCCCGTTCGGCCCCCGTATAGAGAATCTCTAGGGTTTAGAGGTAAATATTTCATGTAAGAATGGTTTTCTGTGTATTCTTCAATTTCTTTATTTAACATTTTTCGAAAATCGCACTCCCACATTTGTACAACTTTATACCCCTTCATTTCCAAATGTTTATTTTTATTTACAGTTCGTTGAAATCTGTTTTCCATACAATCAGTGGGATCGTCTTTTAATGCTTTATCACGGTTATTTGTATAGCATTTCGGACACCCATGAAAATAACAACCCTCGAATTCAAAGACGTATCTCCATGTACTCCATCAACTTTAACCCCAGCAACTCTGGCCTCTTGACCTCGGGCAACATGATGTATCTCAATGTTTCTTTGGTGCTCTTCCCATATCAACCATTGTAAAGATATTTTCGAATGATTTTCTCTGAATCTGTAGCCACCTTTAGGGATTATGCCGATAGTGTTTGGTTTTAAAAAGTTTCGCCGAAATACCTTGTTGCACGCAGACGCAATTGTGCTTGCTTCCGTGAATGGACACACATTTGACGTCTCCAGCAGTTGCTGACGAAATTTGAGACAGGATTGCGTTAGAATCTGAACATCGGAAACACAGTACTCTATAATCTCCTTTTGAAAATCAAATACGTAATTTTCAGCAATTTTCTCGTTGTGCCATTTAATTAATTTTTCGCGCGCATCCTCTTTAAGTTGTCAGGGTCGTAGAATTTCAATGCGGGTATACCTCCGACATAGTTCTGATTTTCCAGCCTGTTAAAGAGATGTGGAAAATACCCCTTTTTCAATTCGGAAAACCCAAAAGCTTTCGGTAATGCAGATAATGCCATCGGAAAATAGTTGAGTGAATCCAGAAATTTAACGTTTCCTACGTTCATCATAATAAGTTTCGTACCACGCATAATCAGGTTCGGATTCAAATCGGTTTTAGTGAGAATGTAATTTAATACGAATTGATGATCGAAACCGCCACCGTTATGGGCTATAACGACAATCTGTTTAAATTTTTTTCGTAATTCTAATACTTCGCTCAGAAATTTCGGAATTACATCGTCTGATAGAACTTTTTCTCTGAATCCGCAACTCTGACAAAATAACAATCTTGTCTCGTTTATACACTTGTGGCATACTTTTCTGTATACACACAAATTTGGTTCCTGCTGTATGACCCAATTGACGACTTTTTCTTGTGTTGTCTCCAAGTCGTAGAAAACAAACAAAAAATCTTTAATTTGAGGAGATTTTTTGTCAGGTTGCATATAACACAAATGGTCTTCGGGTTGTCTCGATTTACAAATCTTGCAGTAAATTTCACCACAGATATGATTGTGACTAGTGCATATTTTAAACATTTCTCACAGCTTTTTATTTTTTTACAAACCGTATTCAAATGTGCTTCATAGCACTCATTACCGTAAAAATCTCTTCGGCATTCAATACACCGCCTTTTTACAACATCTTTATTACATGCAGGTGATTTTTTGCATGCAAAACATACCCCGTCGCAATTATGTTTACCTTTATTGTTGTATGGAGTGCGGCAGTGTTCACAAAAATAAGAACACATAAATGCGGCTGTTAGTGAGGTAATTACGTTGTAATGGCCCTCATGGTAAATTAGATTTAAAGCAGGGCCGTCATTTCCTCCTTCAAAAATAACGTCACGACCTTTGGTACCATATCGATAAACAACGATCTTATAATTTTTTAGATGCTGTTGAAACTGTTGAAGTTCAGGAATTCCGCAGCCCTCTGGAGTAATCAGAACGCCGCTGGATTTTACCAGTTCAAGAGCTTTGGCGGTCTGAAGTCTACTGCCATCCCTAATTTTTGCGTAGGATCTT